>CAJNJA010081141.1:0-20933 GCA_905231915.1 Symbiodinium necroappetens | reverse complement strand
TGTGTATATATTTATATGTGTGTGTATCTACATGCAAATATATACATATATATGTATATATACATACACGTAGGTATGCGCATCTGTATATGTTCGTAAGAATGTGTGCATATGCATATATCACATATACATATTGATTTATCTTATATACACACACACATATATATATATATATAGATACACACATACACATTTGGGCTCTTACGGTAAACCCTGCACCGCCCAACCCTGAACCCTACACCCTAAACCCTACTTTCTGAGTGGTGCCATCTCCGAGGCGGTCGCAATGTCTTCGGCCATGGGAGCATTTCGCCAGCCAGGAAGACTACACTGTCGCATGCCACCGGGCTGAGCTGCAGTGTCTTCTGATTGGTCTCATGTTTCATTACCTGAAGGGACCCTCCAGTACATTCAAACAGAGACTAACTTCGCGACCAAACTACATACTATATGGGCACATGGATGCTGAGGGCTACTGATAAGAACTCTTGGACCCATATTGAAGACAGCGCGACTCAGGTGAGGAGGAGGTGCTTCCTGGTGGCGACACAGATCTGCATGGCTGCAAACCGTCGGCAGGATACCAATGGTGTGGCAAGCCGCACTGCCGCAGTGTTGGGAGTTGGTCAACAAGGTTTCTTGTAGTCACTTCGTCTCTTACGTCTTTGTGTGCATCTCTCTCGCTGTCGCTCGCTCTCTCTCTCTCTCTCTCTCTCCATCTCTGTCTCTCTCTGCCTATGTTTATTTATACATGCGCCGGAAAAATTCCGGCTTGTTCCTGAACTCTTCAATTCTTTTTTGGGCAGGTTTTGTTGTGTTTGCTCTCTGTGCTGTGAGTGTGCTGTGGGGTTCACAGGGCTATTGATGCTGGGTTTCGGTGGGGTATGTAACACGAAAAATGCATGCATCTGCTTTGCCCTTAAAGAGCTATTTAAGTCCGCCCCGACCGCCTGGAACAGAAGCCTAAACCCCAAGTCATTCGGTTGATGATATAAATCCTGCACTACCCATAATGAAGAATATGCAATAATTCCCATAGTTTAGGGTCCTTGGGGTATTGCAGGGTTTATGTCATCAACAGTTTCATTGCTATCCACGGCCTTTTATCCTTGAGCCGCAGACCGGGAATCAAGCCCCGAACCGTCAAGCTTTCACCGAGACTGTTTCTTTTCATAGCGCAGGGCTTGTGAGCCCTCAAGACCATACTGTAGAACTGTTTTTGCCATCTTGACCTTCATGTTCATGCCCTAAACCTAAACCCTAAAACCTAAACCCTAAACCCTGAACCCTAAAACCTAAATCCTAAACCCCATACCCTAAACCCTAAACCCTAAGCTCCTTTGAGGGTAGCTTCTGGGTTAGAGCTCCGGCCGAGGATGGCGAAGTGCATTCGCCCTTGGGAAGAAGGACTCAAGGATGAAGCCGACATGAAGCAGGTGGTTTAGGGTTCAGGGTTTAGGGTTTAGGGTTTAGGGTTTAGGTTTAGGGTTTACGATTTAGGGTTTAGGGTTTAGGGTTTAGGGCCAGGGCGATTTATTTGGATTTCAAGGGGGTTTAGGGTTTAGGATTTACATACAAGGGTTCTTTTAAAGGGATCTTCAAGGGATTTCAAGGGATTTGGGGTTTAGGATTTACAAGCGAAGGTTCCTTTAAAGAGATCCTTAAGGGCTCGTGTATACTATCCATGAGACCTGTGCATTTATTTGGGTGTTGCCTTAAGGGATCTGAACGGCTGCTACACGGTTAACCCTTGAATATTAAACCGGTGGGGGGCCCCTCGACAGATCCTCGGAATATAGTTTTATGATTAGGGGGTATGGTTATCTCTACTGTCAGGTTTGTGCACAATAGTAATTAATTAGACTAATATAATTAACACAAAGGCAGACAAGGAGACAGAAAGAAGGGATCATGGCCTGGGAGCTCGCCCGAAACCCTCAACCTTTAACCCTAAGCCCCCCTATTCAGAGTAGGTGTTAAAGGGCAGGGGTGAATTCGGGAGGATTGGGTCCAAAGTGCTTTTATTCCCTCAAACCTAAACCCTATGAGGGGGTGCTTAATAAAACAAGGAAGCGATTATAAGAGGGCAAGGGCAGGTCGCTCGAGGGGTGAAAAGCTCAAGGAATCAAAGATTTACGGCTTAAAGGGTTTGTACAAGAGTTCAAGGAAGTTGGGTCAGAATTTTTAAACACCACTAGTATTGAAACAAGAAACTTTTTGACCTGGTGGGTATCCGTTTCCCATGTAAGCCATGTCAGGCCTCTCCATTTCCTAAGGTTCCAAGTACCTAATATTCACATACTCTCCCAAATATTGAGCCAGATTACTGCTATCCGTAACCAAAGTACCCCGTCATTGGGTCCTTTGGTCCCTCGGAGATTCTGATGAATCATGAATTTAGGGTGAAGGTTCGGGAAATCTTTATGATTGCGGGCCGGTGTCTCCCTTCCCGCCCCAGCCCTATAAACATCTTGCATCAAGAATTGGTACAAACGAGAAAAGTATGTGAGCTACAGTGAGTCAAGGTGAAGGATTATGCACATACACATACATAATCATACATAAGCACATGCTTAAGCCAGCAATAAACAAATAGATTGATATTACATAGAGACAGAAGGATAAGCCAAATAATACATCAGTACATAAAAGTAAACAGCAATGTAACTATAACTATTATCACACAAGCAGACCTAAATATGAGTTTTGCTCTCTCTGTCTATATATATATATATGTATCTGAACATGAATATGAACATGAATGTGAATATGAATATAAACATGAACATGAACATGGAAAAAGAGTATGACTAAATATACGAATATGAACATGATATTATACATATAGATATAGATATTCATATGCCTGAAGATTTATATGCAAGAAAACCCTAAGCCCTAAACCCTAAACCCTAAGCCTTAAACCTCCAGCGGACCAGGCCTGTCGCTGAAGGCGCCCGAAGGAGAAAGTGGGCACCGTCAAGGTTCGGTTTAGGGTTTAGGGTTTGGGGTTTAGGGTTTTAGGGTTTGGGGTTTACGGTTTAGGGTTTAGGGATCATGAAACTGAAAAGTTCGAGGTTCTCCTAGGATTTGCATCCCCCGAAGGATGGGTTCAGGCTTTCAGGCTGTAGGGTTTAGAGAAGCTGTTGGGGGTTCTAAGCCTCAAGATGTGTAGGTTCAGGTCTCAGGATTTAGGGCTCCCCCCCACATCACAAGATCCTGTGGAACTGCCAACTGCATGCTACGTGGCAAGCCCAACATCACCCAAAACTTCACAAACCCTACGTAACAGCCCTAAGTCCCAAATATCCCATCGGGTCCGCGCGTCTTTGCTCCGGATCTTGAAGATTCTCCGGCCGTACGCAGCAAGGAGTCCCGTGTGCAAGTGGTGCACTTCGTAGGTCGTCCCTTTTGAAGTTTAAACCGCCGGGTCCACAAGTAGCCAAAGAGGCCCTGAATGTAGAGGCCCTACAGAAGAAGCCCAAATGTCGTAAACCTTAAACCCTAAACCCTAAACCCAATAGCCTCAATCCTTGCGAGTCACGTAAAAGGAGTCCCAGCACCAAGTGTCCTCAATCCGGTTTCCAACTTTTTGGGGCTTACTCTAAACCCTAAATCCTAAACCCTAAACCCTAAATTCCCTAAACCCTAAACCATGAGCATAACTACTCTTTCAGGGGCGTTTTGCCGCGCCTTGACCTTCTACTCTCTCCCTATACCCGATATCTACCGGGCCATGACTTCCAACTCCATGTCCTAAGCGCCCGGATCTTCCAAAATCCCTTAATTCAGCAATATACCCTGCTTAAATCATAGGAGGGATCCTTCTTTGATTTAGGGTATGTTCCTTAATTAAGGGACTTTGGAAGGTTTGGGGGGCTAGAAACCCAAAACCCTAGGCCCTAAACCCTAAGCCGTAGACCCTAATCCCTAAACCCTAATCCCTAAGCCCTAATCCCTAAACCCTAATATCCCTAAACACAAAGCCCGGTGGGGAGCTGGACTCCCCTCACGAAAGCCTGCAAATTGAGCCGAGAGGATTTCGGGTTTCGGGATTTTTGGGTTGGTGTCACCGCTTGAGGGTTTAGGGCTTATGGTGTAGGGTTTAGGAATTGGGTTTTCGGGCTTAGGGTGTAGGGTTTAGGGTTCAGGGTTTCGGGCTTAGGGCGTAGGGTTTGGTGGGTTTAGAGTTTGGGGATTAGGGTCTATAGGGTTTAGGGTTTAGGACTCAGGGTTTATGGTTTCGGGTTTAGGGCTTCGGGATTCGGGTTTAGGGTTTAGGACTTATCGAATACATTTTTTTTGGTGGGGGGTTCCTTATTGCCTATATCATTTTGGCGGGTTCCTTACTATAACTGTAAATTGTACTATACTATAACGGGCCCCAAAACCCTATTCCAATTCCCTATACTATGTTTGGGGGGGGGGTTCCCTATTGTAACTATAGTATAATGGGCACCGGGCCACCGGGTTCCTCATTGTAGCTATAGTATAATGGGCCCCAAAACCCTATTCCAATTATTAAGGCCCCTATATTACTTAGAGGGTTATACCCCGCCCCTTTCACGGGGTACCTAGTTTTATGGCCGCAGTTGGATCTGTTTTATAGCAAAGTAGGTACCCAAAAGGAGGGGTAGGGTAGGACCCTTCTACGTAAGCTCCAAGGGACCCAACAATTGGGTACTCGGGTTCAGGAATTTAGTCATAGGTTAGTCTGGTGGTATTGACATGTACTAACTGAGTGACTATCATAGGTACACGGACCCCCAGGCAAGGTATCAGGGCGCGTGCTTCTGGACCTGTGCCTTTGAAATCAGCAGTTTCCAAAGTCGCGTGTATGGTAATCCTGTGATTGATACTGCATCATGCATGTAACTCCCAAATCTCTGGAATGACCCCTTTCACCATAGGATGCACAGCCAAAGTCGTCGAAACTTGGAGGTCAAGTTTTGGACGCTTTGTTTGGGGTTCATCATTAAGGGCCTGACTCCTGTGCGTCAGGGTTGGAAAGCGGTAGTCTCCTACAGGGGCCAGGTAGGGACTTCACTACCCAAGTATGTGCGAACCTGCCGTAACCAGATAACCAACTTATACCTTCTTGGTAGCATGCCGATTGAAACCTTGATACAGGCATCACAAGGATGCTATGAACATAATGCTATGTTTCTGGAGTTGGATGCATACAAAGAAGTCAGGAGTATGCGTATATGCACATGCATAGGTGTGTGTGTGTGCGCGTGTGTGTTTAGATGTGTTTATCTATTGCTTACATGTCTGTACGCATGCACACGTGCAGGAAAGGCTGGCAGCAGCAGGTTTGGCGTGTTCGGTCATCTTCATCCCTATACACCCTAACCCGCAGAAACCTAAACCCAAAATCCTAAACCCTAAGCATCCCTAAACCCCATAATTAAACCCTGAATCCTAAACCCTAAATCCTAAACCCCAAACCCCAATCCCCTCCCAAGTCGTAAACTGGAAAAGCCCTCCGCCAGCACTCCACCAGTCCTAACTCCTGAACACGAATTCATCTATCCCGAAAATGTGCAGCCACCTTGGCGTGCGACGCTTGGAAACTTCGAACCGTGCAGAAATGCACCATTCTCGCTCGCCGGCAGCGTTCAAGGGTAAACTTCTCAGTCCAGAAGCCATGACTTCTCGTAAGAAGAACCATAGAGCCGCTTGGGGGTAGGATTCCACCTAAACTTCAACTTAGGGTCCAGCCTTCCAGCGTCTGGTCTGGATGCAAAGAAGCGGCAGGCAATGACAAGGGACGGCTGCAAATACGTACTAGCTGAGTAGGAACCGTGAACCTTTAGGGTATGTCCAACCCTACCTGAGAGGGTCGATATAAACTATGTACTATTTTGGAATTAGGTCTCCCCAGACCACTATCACTATTGTCTTTTAGGGCTTCATGCCAGCATGGTAGTATCTATCTATCTATCTATCTATCTATCTATATATATATATATATGTATATATATATATTATTGTGGTATATGATACCCCCGGAGTATCATGCTGGCCTTTCTGTTTTTTTCTGGCCTCAGGGAACCTCTCGACTTCATCATGTGGCCTATCATTGCTTCGGACAGGCTTTGGGCGGGTCGGGTTCAGCGTAGCAGGTTTAGGTAGAGCTGCGCTTTTACGACTACCAGAGATCGGTTAAGGGTCCTAGGGTTAGATATGAGCTGCGAGTGCTCCCTTTGGTTCGCAGCCGGTGTGACTGTCCCGAGGACTCAGTATTCACGCTATATACCTGCTGCAGGGTTTAGAAGGTATACCCAGAGACTCCAATATCCCTTAATTAAGGGAATATGACTTAAATTCGAATAGGAACCCGAATAAGATTTAAGGTATATTCCTTACTTAAGGGATATCTTGCATTCTCTGGGTACATACTTGGGACTATTTCCACCTTCAGATTCAGGGACTCACGATGGTGTTTCCTACACCTTAGTGCGCGCAGCTCGCTTCGCATGGACAGGCATGTCACGTGGGCACCCTCTACCAAGAGTGCTTGTGGGTTCTTTCTCAATGCCCTCCAAATCCAAGCGCTCACAAGGAGAGTTATGTTATGATCCTCAACACTGGGTGTTTTGGATATAATATGAGATACTTGTAACAACGGATTCTTGGGCGCTTTTCGTAAACCTGGAACTGACCACTCTAAACTCGAATGTGCTCTAGGTCTAGACTGGCCATTCAAAGTATCTTCGGCGGGAGGAAAGCTTGATCATGAAGCCAAAACCTAAACCCTCAGCACTAACCCGTACGAAGTCATTAGGTCTCTCACTGGTACCCTTTTGGACTTGTTTTGGGGGTCTCGTGATTAAGTTCGACTACTAGTAGTAAGGAAAATATACCTTATTACAAAGGGGTTCTATGCAGGGGAACCTAGTGCATCTGGTACAACCCTAGCCTAGGTAGCTACGTAAGTGTTGCGCACTTGGACGCCTATTCGTTGAGCCATCATTTTACCTACTTTCGGGTATAGGCCGGGCTTCTTCTGACATCATCCGCGCTTCTCAACGGTCGGCTCCTTTTTAAACATTTAGTAGAATGCGCAGGTAGGATGTCCAATAGATATTGCGGGCAGTTACTGAGTTAATGGGGTTTGAGTTGCAGTTGTCCAGACATATTTTTTGGGGGGGGCTAGAAAACTCCGCCTTGAACTCAGCAGTGCGGTAATTGTCAAGCAAGCATGTGTGGACAGAGACACATGCAGCCTTTAACCTGTAATCCCAAACCCTAAACTCTACCCATAGACCCCTAAGTATTCCTTTTTTGGGATTACCTTATAGGATTCTAAATATAAGCCAATAACCTACTTTTTTTACCTATAATCTGTAATCCCAAGCCTTACACTCTATAAACACTGCACCCTAAGGGTCCATGTACTCAAATAGTATACACTTTGACCTTAAAGTAGTCCCTATCTAGGTACTTTGGGGCCAAAGTGTATGCTATTTGGGTACATGGACCCACAGAAAGTGGAGGGCAGCGCACGTGGTACATGCCTGGGGATCGCATGGATCGGTACAGGATCCCTCGCCGCGCCAAAACGGATCTGCAGACGGTATTAGGGTTTAGGGTTTAGGGAGTATTCTAGCGATTCTAGCGTTCAGGACTTTGGCTCACTAGTTAAAGCCGCCGGAAGGATGGCAGTATCTTTGTACGAGGGCAAATAAGCCCAAAGCCGTAAGACGTCTATCAGCTATAAGACCTATGAGCCAGCCAACTCGAAAGCTTGCCAAATCTCACCCCACCATCCTATAGTTCCTACCAATGAGTTTCAGGGTTGGAACCTTGACAATGTATCGGGTAGTTCTCAGTTAGCAGTCATTAGGATTATTTTAGGTTTGGGCTCAAGATCCGCGCATTTTGTGTATATTCCTTATCAACCGTAAGTCAGAAGGTTTCAAAGGGAAACGAGAGCGCGGTTTCATTGTTTTTAGATTGGGGGGTGGTCTAAGTTTGATTGCAGCGTTATAACATGTATACGTTCGGGGCCGTCTAACCTGATAGATTCATTACCAAGAGGGTCCATATATACTGCTATTGTGGAATTAAGTCCCCCAAATTGCCAAAGCCATTATTAGGAAGGTCTTTTGGGACCTAATTCCATAATATTAGTATATATTATGGACCCTCTGGGTTAGATGTGGGGATGAGGGTTGTCTTTTAGACATACACGACCTTTGTCTAGGACATTTTCAGGTGGGCAGTTACCGCTATAGGAGCCCTGACGAAGGTCTATATACCTTAGCAGCGTTATAGAAGCCCTATATACCCTAAACTCCCCACCTGTAGCTTGCTTTAACTTTGGTCGGTTGGTGCTTGGCATTCCCCGGGATCCAGCTCTCAAGTCTTCGTTAACTTTCGCAGAAGCTCCACCAGGGGATCCAAGAACCTACCGTTTTAAGGGTTCTACCCTCTAATTTAAGGGGTCATAACCTACTATTTTGTAGGGTTTGGGGTCACAGGCATACATTGATCCCATGAAAACCGTTCAATGTACATTTTACGGGCCATGGAACCCTAAGCCCCTAAACCCTAAACCTTAAGCCTTATCAACCCTAAAACGTTACCCTAATCCCTAAAACCCCAAACCTTACCCTAAACCCTAAACCCTAAACCCTGTAAACCCTAAAACCTTGCCCTAAATCCCTAAACCGCAAACCTTACCCTAAACCCTAAGCCTTAAACCCTATAAGCCCCAAAACCTTACCCTAAATCCTAAACTCTCAACCCTAAACATTAAACTGGAGCCTCCCGGGTTGAACAATTCCTGGGTAGATTAGGGTTTAGATTGGGGTTTAGGGTTTTGTTTAGAGTGCAGGGTTTAGGGTTTAGCTTAGGGTTTAAGGTGTAGGGTTTAGTTTACGATTTAGGGTTTAGTGTTTAGTTTAGGGGTTAGGGTTTAGTTTACGAGATAGGGCTTAGGGTTTAGGGTTTAGTTTTTAGGGTTCAGGGTTTAGGGTTCCCAGAGCCTCCAAAACCCCTTAATTAAGGTTTCTGCATGAGCTCCTTTAAGGGTTCGAGAAGGATTCCTTCCAGGGTATTTTCAAGGACTCCAAAAAACCCTTAAGTAAGGAATCTACCTGAAATGATACCTAATAAGATTTTAATCTATTTTCTTTAGTTAAGTGGTTTTGGAGTCTCGGGTCTGGGTATATGAATCCTGAGGGTCCATGTCCATGTATTCATATAGGTTTCGGTAAGAATCGCTTGTTGGATTCTGTCCGGGTACTACGGTTGATTACATACATCCTGCATTACCTTAAGGACCCGAAACTACGGGGATTGCGGTCTATTCCTTATCATGGGTATTGCAGGATTTATATCATCAACCGTACTACCTTGTGCCCAGAAATTTCAACAACTGATCCGGCCCTTTATGTTGTCGGCGGGTTGTGGCAAGCTTACAGGGGCTGGGGGCTTACCAGTGGGACCCAAGGCTAGCATTTCAGGGTTCTACCGTATGGATATCGGATCACGAGTTGTGTGGATTTGGGCTACAAGTAGCATACCCAGAGGCTCCATGTACCTTCATAGTAGATACTTAGGCTTTAAAGTATCTATATAGGCACGCCTTTGAGGCCTAAGTATCCACTATAAAGCTTTGGGGTATAAGAACTCCAGCTGCTGGCGCATGCTGGCTGCTGACTGCGAGGGCCCCTATAGGCTCAAGCTCGATGTGAGCAACGTGGCCCTAAACCCTCACCCCTACCCTAGACCCCGCAACTACCCCTCCAATCTCGCATAAAAACCGGTAAAACAGTTGTGTAGGTTACTGTTTGGGGGAGTGTATGAGTAAATGATGATTGGGTACTTGACTTGGAGCCTCAGGGATAATGAAGTCGTAGAGTTCACACGAAGCATGACTCTCTAAACTCTAAACCCTACAAGCCCTAAACCTCTAAACCCCTCGAAAACCCTAAGCCCTAGACTACACCTTAAATCGTAGAAACTCGCGCAAAGCGCTCCCCAAACCCTTTTTGAACCCTATAAAGCCTTCCTTTCTGTAGGGCTCCCTAGTATGATTTCCTTACATCAGTCCTTAAAAAGAGGTAGGTTGCTTGGGGTCCAGCTAAGCCTTGAAAAAAGCCTAGAGATCCTAAACCCTCAAACCCTAGCCGCCGACCCTTATCATGGGAAAGAAGAAGGCTGCAGATCTTCCTGCTTGGAGTGGAGCGCAGTCGCGGTTTAGGATTTAGGGTTTAGGGTCTAGGGGATGGCATATGGTATTTTTTCCTGCAGTACCTTATCTAAACTATAGGAATTATGGGTTTTCCTTGTTGTGGGTAATGCAGGATTTGTATCATCAACAGTAAGGGTCCATGTGCAGGGAGTCGTGCTTAGGAGCATAATCGTAAGGGTCCGATGGACATCAAGAATCCGTTTGGGGCTTATAGGGTTTAGGGTGTAGGGGCTTTGGGTCTGAAGTGTCGAAGAGTAGATACTCAGGTTGGTACTTGAGCGAGTATATATGATTATTCGGCAACTGGACCCTGGCATTCGTAAGGATCCATGCAGCGCTCCAGTAATCGAGTATACACTAAGACCTTACCCATAGGCCCCTAAGTAGTTGCTTTTTTGGGATTACCTTATAGGATTCTAAATATAAGCCACAAAAAGGAACTACTTGGGGGCCTATGGGTAACGTAGCTCCGAGCCCTTCCAAGCAACCCTCGACCCTACGAACTGGCACCAGGTGATGAGTACTTGAAGGATCATGGGACTTAGTAGCTAGGGTTCTTATCAACCCAAAGGCTCCATGTACCTATATAGTAGCTACTTAGGCCTTAAAGGGGTCTCTATGTAGGTACTTTAAGGCCTAAGAATCTACTATGAAAGTGGGCAAGGTAACCCTATTTCTACTTACTTGTAGCCCCAATCAAGGAGCGTATTAAGCATAGCACTAAGCCCCGTGATCTTCCAAGTAGATTTGTAGAGGCACTGTCCCCGTCCGCAAGCCCCCAAGCGTATCTCTCTTTTGCAGGGTAAACCCATAGGCCCCTAAGTAGTTCCTTTTTTATGGTTTATATTTAGAATCCCATAAGGTAACCCTAAAAAGGAACTACTTAGGGGCCTATGGGTAAACCCTGAAACCCCGCTTTTCTGAGGGCCTCTAACGAACACGAGTTAGGTAGAGAGCCGAGCCCCTTTGTAGAAGCCCACACCCGGATAGAATCCTTGCTAAGCCCCAAACCCTGAACCCTAAACCCGAAACCCTAAACCCTGAACCCTGAACTCTAAACCCGAAACCCTAAACCCTAAACCCTAGCTATAGAATCCTTCCTAAACCCTGAACCCTAAACCCTAGCTGCAGAACCTCGTCCAGGCACCCTCGGAGAAGGAAGTTGCAGAACTGGTACAAAGCAAGCTCGCCCAGGGGGGAGGCTCGATGGGGTTTGGAGGTCCGGTTTTAAAGCGCTTATTTCTTTTAGGGTTTAGGGGTTTAGGGTTTAGGATATAGGGTTTAGGGTTTGGGGTTTAGGGTTTAGGGTTCGGGTTCTAGGGTTGAGGGGTTTGGGGTCTATAGGCTTAAGGTTCGGGGGTTTATGGTCTATACAAATTGGGGTTTTCGGTTTTGGGGTTTAGCCGCATTTTAGCCATTCCGGTGTCTTCACTGTGGCTCCTTAAGCAAGGAGGAGATCCCTGAATTTATCGGAGTATACTTTGTTTTTTTTGTTTTCTGTGTTTTGGCTTTTGTCGGTTCACTCAACAAGGAGCATCCCTTACTTTAAAGAGGCCCGAAACCCGAAGTTCCTGACCCCCCCAGGGTTTTCAGAGTTTAGCCCTAAACCCCATAGACCCCTAAACCCCAAAGTCTAAGCGCAAAGCCGAGTCCTTCACCGAATGTTCGGCCTGTTGCTGAAGCCAGGGGTATCAGGCTCTCTGGGTTTCATCCTTCACGGGACCCTCCAATCATTAATTCCCCCCAAAAGCCCTACAACCCCCATCAAAATAGCCCAAAGGCCTTTCTTTAGGGTCTCTGAGGCCAAAACTCTTAGTAGGAACATAGCCCAAAAGCCTTGTATAATAGGGTCTTTGAGGCCACGAAGTATGCGTCCTTTGAGGTTAAGGGTAATCCCAAAGCTCTAGGCCCCACACCCTAGACGAACTAAACACCGTAACCGACTCGAAACGTCGTTGTTTCTTGGAGTGCTCCAGGGTTTCTCTGCGCTCAGGGATAGCAAGACGATTTTGACCTGCCTAAAGCTATTTTTTGTAGGGTCCCTATAAACTGCATATTTGGGCTTTGTAATAAGAGCCTGCACAAAGGTTCAGTAGGGCAATGGAGCGCCTAAGCCCTAAACCTTAAAATCGCCTATAGATCGCTTACAGGAACCTTTGAAAGGATCATTACAAGATCCCGTAGAAAAAGTTTAGACAGTTTAGGGTGTAGGCGGTGTAGGGCTCCCTCTGGCGATGCTGACTAGTTGGTCCTGGAACAGCCAAAGTGATTGCCGAGCAATCTCAGCAACATGGGCTGTGTGGGTTTGCGGTGTTGGGTTTGCGGAAACCTTCAGCTACCCTAAACTCTTAAACCGATAAACCATCCCTAAACTTCCTAAACCCTAAACCGTCATCCGTAAACCCTCGCACGCAGACACGCACAGACACACAGACACAGAGACACACCGACACAGAGACACACAGACACAGACACATGTAGACACAGAGGCACAGAGACACACACACACACACGCACACGCGCGCATGTCTGAGTCCAGGACGCCTTCAGCTGCGCGGCATCAGCCTTGCCAATGCCTCCTCATCTCTGACAGAGGTGCTTACCGAGTCAGGGTTCAGTGCTTGGTCCAGGGTTCCGGGTTTGTGACTTAAAGTCCGAGTGACACATAACATGGTATAGTCTTTATATAACCAAGTCCAATAGAATGACATCTAACAT
This sequence comes from Symbiodinium necroappetens, assembly GCA_905231915.1. Classification (NCBI taxonomy): domain Eukaryota; class Dinophyceae; order Suessiales; family Symbiodiniaceae; genus Symbiodinium; species Symbiodinium necroappetens. Next base: position 8,008 of record CAJNJA010081141.1, on the reverse strand, counting down.
AGTACAAGCTACAACCCTACTTAGGCATTCACTGGGTAACGTTTCTAACGAGTCGCATGTTCGTCTGTCAGGTCTTCCGCCAGGGTCCGGCACTGCAGGCTGCACTGTGGGCTGCAGACAGGATTGGCATCTCAAGTTTGTGTATCGACTTCGGGTCGTACCCAGAGCTTCTACCACCCCCTTAATGAAGGAATATCCCTTAAACATCCTTAAACTATAGCCAGAGCCATAATACCATTTTGAAGTATGTTGCTGATTCAAGGGGGCGTTGGACTTCATGGGCAGTTGTTGATGCGCCAAATCCTGCATTATCCATACAGTAGTGAGCAATATTCCGTGATTCCGGACATCTTAAGTGTTGCAGGCAATCCCAAAGGCTCCATGTACCTTCATAGTAGCTACTTAGGCCTTAAAGGGGTCCCTATATAGTTACTTTGAGGCCGAAGTATCTACTATGAAGGTACATGGAGCCTTTGGGAATGCAGGATCATGTCCATCAGCAGTCGGCTTAGCGTTGCGTGGAGCTTCGATCTGGGTGGTTTCTGTTGTAAGGATGTCTAAAGCACAGATGCTGTTGGTATGCTATCTGTATATTTAGATGTACACATTTACATGAAGCTTTACATGTAGGCACACAGAACTATGCATATTATATATATATACATATAATATATATATATATACACATATTTATATATACATATATATATATATAACTGCATATTTTATGCTTATGCGTCTGTTTGTAATTATGTGTATGCAGCTGTGCTTGAAGCTCAGCGCCCAAGAAGCCCCCAGCCCTGGGCTTACACAGAACCACGAGATTCCAAAGCCTCGTACTTCAGGGTTCTATAAGGAGTCCTTAAATGGTTCTATAAGGCTTGTTTTAAGGGTTCTGTAGGGGTTCCTTTAAGGGTTCTATAAGGATTCCTGAAAGGGTTCTAGAAGGATTCCTGTAAGGGTTCTACAAGGATTCCTCTAAGGGTTCTATAAGGATTCCTTTCAGGGTTCCATAAGGATTCCTTTAAGGGTTTTGTAAGGATTCCTTTCAGGGTTCTACAAGGATTCCTTTAAGGGTTTTGTAAGGATCCCTTTCGGAGTTCTACAAGGATTCCTTTAAGGGTTCTGTAAAGATTCCTGTAAGGGCTCTATAAGTTAAGGCTTCCTTTAAGGGTTCTCTTGAAGGGCATTTCCGGGCAGCTCTAGCACTCTCACAGAACCCCAGCGGTACGGAGCTGGAGTAACAAACTTTCGGAGCCCTCGTGAGGCTCCAAATATACATAATCCCTCAACCCCAAAACTTCAACCGTAAAATCTTTTCAGACTCAAGCCATGCCGCCCAGAAAAAGGAACAACGGACACTTTGCAAACCCCTCTACCCTAACCCCCCAGGTACCTACTATATAGTGCCCTAGGGGCTCTAGTACTCTATATAGTACCCAGAGGGTCCGAGTACCCAAATTGCAAGGTTTTAGGTCCCAAAATCCATACTCTGAATGGTTTTTGGGACCTTGAAACCCTACTATTTGGGCTCTTGGACCCTTAGGGGTAGGTGCCTGGGGGGTTAGGGCTTTCTACCTTCAGGCCCGTCAGAGTCCCTAGGTCGCGGACAGGAGGGCAATGTACCCAGAGACTCCAATGTCCCTTCAATTTATAATGGGGACCCTAATAAGATTTAAGGTCTATTCCCTAATTGAGGGATATCAAGGAATATCCCTTAAATTATAATCGGAACCCTAATAAGATTTTAAGGTAGGTTCCTTAATTAAGGGATATTGGAGTCTCTGGGTAATATCTTTACCGGATCCTTTCTATTTTGTGGACGCCTTTCCTCTGAACCAGTAAAAGAACCTTGCAATCTAAAGCCATATGGCACGAACTCTTATAACAGTAGTCCCTTAAGAAAGGCACGCTAATTCCTAAATCCCAACACGTTCTGGAATATCAACCCCTAGACTCTAAACCCTAACCCTAAGGCTCAAAATAGCCCGAAAGCCTTATCATAGTATGGTCTTTGGGCCCAAAAGCCTTAAAATGTGAGTCCTTAGAGCCTTAGGGTAAGCATTTTTTGTTTGCAAAAAACTCCCTAAACCCTAAGCATTTTTGTTGTCAGAGCTGAGGTCAACTTTTCTGATTGTGACCTCAATGCCGCGTCCGTGCGCCTGCTGCTGGAGGCTGGCTTGGCATGTAGTGGTTTAGGGACGGTTAAGGTTTAGGGTTTATGGATTTAGGGTTTAGGGATTTTGGATTTAGGGCTTATAGGGTTGAGGGTTCATGGCGCAGGATTTAGGGTTTAGGGTTCAGGATCATCATGGGGCTCAGTGAGTTAGTATGTCACAGCTGGTTTGCGCGTGTGATAGTTGAGGTTTTTTGACGCTCTGTAAGTATGTTGTACATGGGTTTACAAGTATGCTAACCGCGAACGTTTGACTCGCAACTTTACCTGTCACCAAAACCACTAAGTCCCATGATCCTCCGAGCACCTTGAATTGTCAAAGGTGTTTTGTGGTTTTGGGTATTTGGGTTTTACTATTTCGGGGATGTGTTGTAGGGTGTTAGGGTCTATAGGGTTTAGGTATATCTCAAGTGTATGTCCTGTTCTGTCTTGTGTTAGGGCATTCACGGGGATGTAGGTCCTTCGACAAGCGTGCGCTGTGATCCCAGCACCTCACATACATGTTCCGTAGGGATCTTCATAGCCGGTAGTGATGCAATGAAATGCCAGCCTTCCCTGAGGACCCAAGAATTAGGTATTTAGGGTTCGGATAGTAGTTCTGTAGGTTACCATTTGGGAGAGTTTATGATTATTTAGTACTTGGACCCTCAGAGTTTCAACATTCCAGCATGATTCACTTTACCCCAAAACCCTAAGCCCTAAATCCTAAACCCTACGCCCTAAACCCTAAGGCCCTAAGCCCTAAATCCTAAACCCTAAACCCTACGCTAAACCCGAAGCCCTAAATCCTAAACCCTAAACCCTACGCCCTAAGCCCTAAATCCTAAACCCTAAGCCCTAAACCCTAAGCCCGAAATCCTAAACCCTACGCCCTAAACCCTAAGTCCTAAATCCTAAACCCTAACTCCTAAACCCTAAACCCTACCCTAAACCCTATGCCCTAAATCCTAAACCCTAACCCCTAAATCCTAAACCCTAAACCCTAAGCCCCAAATCCTAAACCCTAAGCCCTACGCCCTAAACCCCCAAGCCTTAAATCCTAAACCACAGGTAACCACAGCTCTTCTTCCAGGACTATCAGACCCGGTCGTTGCCGTACCCAAAGCTCGAAGCACGACTCCCCCAAGACCCTACATTCCCAAAGGCTCCATGTACCTTCATAGTAGATACTTAGGCCTTAAGGTACCTATATAGAGACCCCTTTAAGGCCTAAGTAGCTACTATGAAGGTACATGGAGCCTTTGGGATTGACAAGTTGGCACGGAGTGTGTCTGCGGTTTAGGGTTTAGGGTCTGTCTCTATCTCTATCCCTGCCGATCTCTCGATGTCTCTCTCTCTCTCTCTCTCTTTGTCTCGGCTCTATATCTGTATCGATATCTATACTTGTCTCCATATCTATACACACACTATATACCTAACTATCTATCTATACATCTATGTATCGATCTATCTAATCTAACTATCTGTCTATCTATCTATCTGTGATCTATCAACCTGGCTATCAGTTGATCTCTCCATCTGTCCGTCTGTTTGTCTGTCTGTCCGTATGTGTCTCTGTCTGTCTGCGTGTCTGTCCTGACAAAATGGTACTCAGACCAGTTTTGTTGAACCCACCCCGCCCACCCCTAAACCCTAAACCCCAGACCCTAAACCCTAAAAGCCTTAAAAACCCGAAAACCCCAAAACCCAACAACCCAGCAAACTCAGGCTCTTGACATGGCCGAGCTTCGTGAGATTCAGTGCTTCGGGTCGAAACATGCGCCGGTGTTTTGGGCTTATAGGGTTTAGGGTTATAGGGGCTTATAGTGGTTCATACTGGTGTCTATTAATAGGGGTTTATAGGTCTTAGAAGGGCTTATAGGGGCTTATAGCAGTTCATACCGGTTGATAGGAGGTTTAATAGGGGTCTGTTGGTGGTTGGGAGGAGCTTATATGGGGTATGATTTCCAGCGGGAGGACCTAGGGCCAGAACTTGGGTGTAGGGTTTAGGGTTTAGGGCCTTGGGTGTAGTTCCATTTTCTTTAGGCACCTTGTGCCCCAAACCGAAGCCGAAAACCATGACCCCTTGATCCTAAACACCTTGCTCAGCCCCCCACTGTTTTGAAGTACTGAGTCCAAAGGGGTACGTAACCCTAAACCCTAAACCCTAAACCTCTCAAGTATCGAATTTCTGTGGCATCAGGGCCAGCATGGAAAGTTGATGGCACTCATATGGGCAATGCTCAAGGGCTTTCGGTTCTTCCGTTTTGCAGGCTTGATTCCTTGCTGGGTTTAGGGTTTAGGATTTAGGGTTTAGGGTTTATTTTCTTCATGGTTCTCTCCATCGTTTAGATCCCTAAGCCTTTAATACGAAACCCTCGCCCTCCACCCCACCCCAATCCCTCCAAACAGATGCGTGCAAGAACCCGAAAAGGTCCCTTGGAGGAACCCTTTCCAGACCCCTTAAAACTAAATTTCCGAACCTGTAAACACCTTCCCTAAACCCAAGACTCAAACCCCTACGCCGAAAACCCTAAATCCAAAACCCTAGCCCTAAACACCCAAAAACCTAAAACCCAAGAACCTAAACCCCAAAACCCTAGCCTAAAGGCCTAAGCCCTTTGCTTGACCTCCGGCCACCGCAGCGAAACAAAGGCTGGGCAGCAATCCTCTCGGCCCGGAGGGCGCTGAGGTCATCGCCGGCAGCCTAGATGTGTGTGTGTGTGCGTGTGTGTATGTATGTATGTATGTATGTATGTATGTATGTATGTATGTATGTATGTATATATGTACGTATGTGTGTATGTATGTATATATATATATGTTCATTACGTATACGTGTATATTCACGCATAGGTGTTTTAAGGCTTTTCGTTGTAGTTATATATATATATGTATATATATATATTGCTTTATGTTTATGGTGTATGTTTGGGACAGACTGAGTCCTTTTTTTTTCTCGGCGCCTCATGGTTTCATGGAGGCATGTACACATGACTTGAGGTTTCTTGCAAGCACCTTGCTCAGCATGTGTGGAGTGAACTGTTGCTCACATGGCTAGTATAGAAGCCAATATATTTACCAACATGATTCCGTAGGTTGCCTGATTTCAGCTATACTACCAATCCCTATCTAATTACAATAAGGAAGCATAAGGAGTAATATAGGTAATTCTAAGTTATAAAACCCCAAACCCTAAACTCTTGTTTAGGCGTCTGAGATGCTGCAACTCCTGATACCACGAGCTGTGATCCGAATCCCAAAGCCACACCTGCCTGTAAACTTCAACTTTAGGTTGTTAGTTGCTTAGGTTTTACGGTAGCTAGGCTCCTGAGTAGTACCCTTTAGCCCTTTGTATTTTGGGTCTCCTTATTAAAACCAAATATTAAGGAAAAGGGTACCCTTATTATTAAGGTCTTACTTGGGAACCTGGGCAGGGGTTTGGGGTTTAGGGATTTCGTGGTCCAGGGATCTAGGGGCTTTAGGGGTTTAGGGCCTTATAGGGTTGAGTGAGATTCAGGGTTTAGGGGGAATAGGGCTGCGAGTCCAAGTACCTCAAACTCCCGATCTCCTCCCAAACCTCAGGCTTCGAAACCCTAAACCCTACCAGCATCCCCCCAAGTACCCTTTAATAGAGCCCTTATGGTCCTTAATAGTGGGTACTTAGGGTATAGTAGAGGGTAGTTGGGGGGTGCTGGTAAACCCTCAAACCCTTAAACCCCTAAAGCCCTAAACCGTGGGCATCAGCTACAAGAGAACCATCCCTAGCCCGATCTTTGGGAAACAAATCTACTGAAGCGAAGGCAATGACCTTTTCCCCTTACCTTATATAACAGGGTCTTTGGGCCCCAAAGCCTTAAACTATGAGTCGTTTGAGGGTAGTGGTTCTTGGTAGGGAGAGGCTAGGGCCAGAGGGTCTCTGAACCTCTAGAGTATAACTATAGATTTTGGCCCTGAGGGTTTATAGGTTCTAGGGTTTACAAGGTTGAAGGTTAAGGCTTTAGGGTTTGGGATTGCCCCGTTCCCCGAACCCTACTAGGATGGTCCAGGGACTTAGCCAGTATAGATATAAGTACCTCAATAGGTGTTGCAAGTAGCGGAAGTATAGCTACCCTAACAAGAACTCTAGTTACCATGTCCCATGATCCTTTAAGTATAAACCCTAAATCCCCCAAAACCCTAAGCCTTGAACCCCTAAACCCTATAATATAGACCCTAAACTCTAAACGTAAACCCTTAAAGCCTAAGCCGTCCTTATAACCTCCTAGATCCCGACGACACGTCGCCTTCGGGCCCATTTTACGTCACCCTAGAACCCCGTAATGTAGAACCCAAAAGGCTCCATGTACCTTCATAGTAGCTACTTAGGCCTTAAACGGGTCCCTATGTAGGTACTTCAAGGCCTAAGTATCTACTATGAAGGTACATGGAGCCTTTGGGGAACTCTTTAAGGAACCCTTACAGATCTCGTTTAAGGAGCCCTGTAAGAGATCCCTTGTAAGGAGCCTTTTAAAGGAAACCCTTTGAGATCCCTCATAAGGAGCCCTAAACCCTAAACCCTAACTTGGGACCCTAAACCCCTACATAAACCCTAAACCCTACATCGCCTTGAGGCCCAGTTTCTACCCGCCGCCCCTCTTTTAGAGCGCCTCGCCTTGGGCAGCGCGTCCACGGGAGACGGTGCGCGCCTTCTGCGTTTAGCAACCCAAGAGGGTCCATATGTAGAGTTTAGGGTTTAGGGGTTTAGGGTTTCGGGTTTAGGTATACTACTGTTATGGAAATAAGTCCCCAAAACCATAATAAGGATGGTTTTTTGACCCTGTGGGAACAGGTCCAGTTTAGGGTTTAGGGATTGTTTACCATCCCAGAGGGTCCGTCTGCACTACATTTGATGGTGGATAGGCCCCGAAAGACCATCCTTAAAATGGTTTGGGGGACCTAATTAAATTCCATAGTACTAGTATATGAGTTTGGATCTTGGCATTATTTACCCATAAGTTTAAGGCGTCAGATGTGAGAGCAGTCAGATTGTCGCATTGCAGTCGTACTTTCCACAAGATCATAAGGACCTCCAGGGGGTTGGGGGGAGGGGGGGTAGGGGGTCTCAATCGCCGTAATCAGGCCTTGGCAAGGCCTGTTTAAGGAAGCATAGGCCTCTCTACCCCCCTTCCCCCTTATCCCTCCCGAGGGGTCCTATGCTTACAGACTCCGAAGGTTTAGGGCCGGGACTCCGAAGGTTTCGGGCCGGGACTCCGATGTCGTAAAGCTTGCGACTACCGATCCCTGGCCGTCAAGATCCTGATTGCTTCCATTACTACTACCCCAAAGGCTCCATGTACCTTCATAGTAGATACTTAGGCCTTAAAGGGGTGCCTATATAGGTACTTTAAGGCCTAAGTATCTACTATGAAGGTACCTGGAGCCTTTGGGTACTACTACCTGGACCCCAAAGAACCCACCTTTTTAGGGTTCCTTATTCTGATTTCTTTATAGATCTAACAACCACAAGGCCCGTGCTACTATAGAACCCCCGCAGATCCCATGGAACCTAGTTAGATCCACTCAAACATGAACCTGTAACAGCACCCTATCCCAACAACTAAGGCCCCTAATAACTACTCATCCCTCCAAGCCTCCAAGTGCCCAAATAGAATACATAATATACTTTGGCCCCAATGTATCTACGTAAATAGGGACTACATTGAGGCCAAAGTGTACCCACACACATATACATATGTATGTATGTATGTATGTATGTATGTATGTATGTATGTACGTACGTGTGTATGTATGTATGTATGTATGTATGTATGTATGTATGTATGTATGTATGTATGTGTGTATATATATATA
>CAJNJA010081140.1:0-49581 GCA_905231915.1 Symbiodinium necroappetens | reverse complement strand
TGTTCTTTACATGATAACACGCACCAGCTCACGAAACCAAGCATCTAGGAGGGCTATTGTGCATCAACAATTTTCATAAGAATCTAATTAATATAGAACAAATATATATAATATTTATAGCATATCTTTGTAAGTATAGAGAATCGATCCCTCCATAGAATAGTCTTAAAACAGTACGATAATTCGATGATTTAGAATTTGGATTTTCGGGGAAGCCGTCCAGTATGGATTCTCGTACGAGCAACGCATAGTGGCAGTAACAACGCCGAGGCGCCAGCCAGCTAAAGATGCTACGATGCAACGTGTAGGCAGGATGGCATCTGTCATTTACCCTCGGAATCTGATCTCGTGCGACGTCGTTGCACATGCCCTGTGCATCTGTCAACGGTCAGAATAAAATTGTGAAGTACTTGTTTCTAGCCATAATACTCCCTGATGCTGCGGCAGGCACAGCTGCGAATTGCACCTTGTCTAAGCGTTGAATGCGGCAACAAGATGCATATAGGCATGTGGATGTTGTCTACTGTTGATAAATGCTTCGACGCCAGAATCGCGACTCTCTGCATCCGTAGCTCCTACAAAATCTGCTACGACCTGTACAACTGTCGCCACTGGCGGGAAAGATCAGCCTCGAAGGGTCTCGGGCATTTCTCTATGCCATAGCTCAGTCCAAGCTGAGTCCAGGAGGGTAGCCTACCCATGGTATAAGAATGCAAAGAGCCCTTCCGCGCTGAGTCTCAAGACTTCGGTGACGCACTCCACTCAATGCTGCCTCTGGCGTCCCCTTTGCATCATGGCACTGGTCACTTCCAAAGCTCCAGTTGCAAGCTGCGCGCAAACTGTGCACGCAACTGCTCGACATGGGGTCTAAATTCAAAAACTGCTGCACCTCGTCAGAGCCAGGCTTGCCCATAGCACTCCACAAGTACCTGTAGCCTGGGGTCTGTCACTAGGGTCGGCTCCTCGTGCTGGCATTCTACTGCAGGTCTAGAGGTGCTATCTACAGGAGGGCCCTGCAAATTCAACCTCTTCCCATTCATGAGTCTGATGCATGAGCACCTGTGGGACGAGGTCCAGGAATGCTGGACTGCAGAGGCACGCGACACGAAGCGTTGGTGATTCTAGTGGTCTTGGTTGCCTTTTTTGTCGCGATCGGTGATTTCAATAATTACACAGTGAGGGTAGAGCGGTCTAGTCTCAAGGTCTGCCAACAGGTGCAGATTCTAGAAAAGGTTTACATCCGCAGGATGAGCCCAAATAGTGCCAAAAACAACGACGCCAGCGTGATTTTTGATGGGCTTCGCACCACATGGGTGTCCTCATCGCGTGCCTCTTGGGCCAAAGGCACTGCAACCTCAAATCTTATCTGCACATGTCCACACCCTGTAAAGCTTTGGCCGCCTCGACATATGAATCTGCCGCCTACGGCTGCCAAAATGATTGCATCTTTTTCCAACACCCTATGCCCTAAAGCCTAAGCTGTTGCAGGATCTCAGGCCCAGGGATGCCTTGAAGTTGCTACTCAGCCTGAATTACGCGTCACCGGCAGAGCCTTCTCACGCTGCGGCTAGCGGTGCCAACTCCACGAAAGCCTGAGGCACAAATAGCGGCAGCGGTTTGACAAAGTGCGCCAATCCCTGCGATCGACCTGTGAGGACACTGCCAGTCTCTTTTGCCCTCGAATTGAACTTTCCAAATGCCAAAACTCTGATGACACGATCGCCTGTTCCCTCGACTGCGGGTCTTACGCAAAATCCCGAGGTCGCGACGCTTTTCAGCTCAACTTCGTCTTCTGACTTCGAGAACTTGCCTCCAATAACATCCGCCATCATCTTGAGCTGAGCTTCGTCAGCGTGGCCACCATATGCAATACTGTGGAACTGGAACTCGGTGGAGGGTTCCTCTAGAGCTTTACGGAAGTCATCCATGGTCGAAGTGGACATCTTGCTGCCATCACGGGGGCCATCACAACCATCAGACATGAAGACGGCTGTTGTGCGCCCTGTGTGCCGTTCAGCCAGTTTCAATACTGCATCACGTGCGCATTCCAGGCCTGCTTGGAAGGAGGTGTACCCGCCTCTAGGCGCAACTGATTCAAAAGCTTCTTGGACGATCGGATTTGCCTCGTAAGTCTTTTCGATCCAAGCAGTGCCGCTGAACTGGATGATGGTAAACCTGTCTTGCTTCGCCCCTTCCAGCTTGAGCAGGAGTGCTTTCACTGCCTCCTTCAAGCCCAACCACGGTTCTCCCACCATGGAAGGACTAGAGTCGAGAATCAACAGCCAGTGGGTCGGCGGTCCATTCACGGAAGAAGAAGCTTCGCCATGCTCCGTGAACCTGGTTCCGTACCTTTTGCAAAATCGAGGGCCAACCTTTCTCCAAGCTCGCAGGGCCCGCGCCTCGAAATCTGTGCGGCCCGGGTCCTTGTCGCCAAAGTTCCAACTCGAATGGTTGGCCTTGTATTCGCGCCATTCCATGACTTTACCGTTCTCATCCTCCAAGACAGAGGTGTCCTGATGGGGCAATCATGCTGACAGGACGCACTAGTCACTAGACCCGGGAACTGAATGGACATGTCAACGTTGAGGAATACATCAGGCGAAGCTGCTGTCCTTCATCTCTGTGCACATGATCGTAGAAGCCGTTTTCTTGCCATCCTGCACATGCCTGCCTATGAATCCGCGTGGCAAGTGCCCATGGCAGGAATGCGTCGTGTGGCCTGGTGTTGGGTTGCTGCACAATCGTCCACAGCAAGGGCACTTCACGGGGCAGGGGATCAACTCATCCTTCAAGACATTCTTACGCTCTCCTTTCCTGCCACCGACTTCTGATCTCACTTCGGCCTCAATCTCTTTCATGTGGCTCTCCAGCTCTTCGATCGCCGCATTCAAAAACGTGTTGAGGTTGTCGATGGCCAATGCCGGCTGTGCCTGGCAAGGTCAGTCAATCAGGTTAGTAAGCTTCCAAGACACTCTGTGTCTCCAAGTGACGTCATACACCCACTGGTTATGCGCTCTACAGCTAAGAAAAGATGATGACGGATCACAGATGTAGGACCCGTGGCAGGTCCACCAGGTGCAAGCAGAAGCTGACTATCATAGGTTTTAGGATGCAGTCTAAAGCTGGCCTGCAATTGTTTTCGAAGGTCTTCGCTCATGACAGGTGAGCCCTTTAACGGCAAGCGGTTCTGGTTCTGCTGCAGCTCAATCTGTGCTGATGCTGTCTGGTCGCACGTCTCAAGAGTGCCATCGTCAGCTCTGGCCCATTTTGATGGAAGCAGCACCTCCTGTGTCAGATAGGCCAATAGCCAGGCACCGAGACCTTGATTCTTGGCACGTTGGCTGTCCGTCACTGTTACCGCAAAGTCTTCCGTGACTTCAAGCAGCTGGCTGCTGCTCGCGTGTTCGGCTTGCAGGCCGTGCTTGTCACGGAGCTCCGCCAGCGCATCGCGCAAGTACCCAAGATGACGCAGACTCAGCTGATAGTCCACCTTTCCTTCCACAATGCTGCCCCACTTTGTCTCGAATTCTGCAAGAATCGCAGAGATTGGATCGAGAATGTACTTCTCCTGTTTGTCGAGGTCGTCACTGCCGGGGCAAGAGTCGAGCTCGTCCTGCACTGCCTTCCGAGTGAGCTTGTCTTGCTCCTTTTGCAGCACTTCCTCGAAGTGCGTGCAAAGATCATCAACGCACCGGTCCTTCTGATTCTTGATGATGCCTTGAACCCATCTCCTGGCCAGTTGCTGATCAGCTGTGCGATCCTGCAGGACTTGGGAACAAAAGAACTTGCACTGATCATCCTTCTGTTCCTCGAACTTGTCGATCTCTCTCATCCCATCATTCCACACCGCCTCTTCAACTGAGCGCCATGTTTCGACAATTGCCAATGCAATGAGGCAGCCCCGCCCTTTGCGAGACAGCTCGCATTGAAATTCGGACCGAAGCAGACTGTCCAGTTTCTGGGCTTCATCATCGACAACATCGCAGATCTTATGCATGCTCAGCTGATTTGGGCGGAAGCCATCTTCACAGCACCTCTGAACGACCATGTCTCGTACTCGACGAACTGTGTTGTTCCAGGGCTCCTTTCGCTTGGATAACGGCTTCATCAGCGCAGTGACATTGCCTGCTGCTGCTTTGAAACTGCTGAGAAAACCAGCATCGTTGTATGCTGATGGGAGGAAAAGCTCTTTATCGCTGCATGTGAAGTCATCCTTCTCACTTCGTGCCCTCACTTCACTCTCTTCTGGCTTGTATGCAATAGGGTAGAACTTGTAGATGCGCTTGAACAGCTTCGATTTGCCCTCTTCACGGTTGAAGGTGCTCTTCATCTCCTGTACAATCTTTTGCCACACTTGCTCAAAAGCATCCTCTGCCTCCTGTCTCGAACTCACTTCAGTTGGATTCCTGAGGAGGTGCTGCACTTCGGTGAGCAACCTCTCGTCGCCCCGTGCTATGGCTTGACCTTGGCACAAGCGAACTTATGCTCTCCATGGACTGTCCTTGATAGCTGATTGCCTGGTACATGCTGCTTGATTTAGCTTCTTCAATGTTGCTCCGAAGAAATATCTACCGGGAAGCTGGGGCAAAGACGCACTGACTTCTCCAATCCTTTCTGTGTTGCCTCAGAGCACCAGTGGTCAAACTCTGCCTCCAACTCCGCATTGAGATTCTTGGAGAGCCTTTGACGGAAATTTTCGTTCGCTTTCGCCAACTTCAGCTCCTTGTCTAGCCGTTCCGCCACGTTGCCCTTGGCCGTCTGGAACAAGTCGTATAGTTGACGCCGATGTCCTTCAAAAGTCCACGTGTCCTGGCTTTCTTGAATTTCCTGTCGCTGCTCTGCGAGTTTGTCCCGGATGTTCGGCTCTCGAAAGAGTTGACGCATCTGGTCAGAAATCCATTCTTGCATTTTCTTCTCTAGCTCAATGTGGCGAATATCCTCGTAGTAGGTCAAGTCTGCATATGAGGTTATGGTGTGGAACACGGCCTGCGCCATGTCCAACCATTGCTTGGGCCCCTCCATGTGGTCTGCTGCATGCTTTCTCGCGCTGATGTCCGCGAGTTTGGTTGCCGTGGCCTCTGCACATTTACGACTAAAGTTCTCGTTGATTGACAGCTGCGTCCACTCCTTTGCGCCGAGCAAGCCGAAGACCTTCTCATTGAATCTACTTGGAAACACCGTCAAGGAGAGTTTGTGAAGTTCATCTAAACGCAGGAACTTCCGCACAGCTGCCTCTTCTTCAGGCTTGAAGACCAGTTTCAACTCCTCGAACATCTGGCTAAACGAGTCCTCATGATGTTTGGGGTTTTGGTCCGCGACCTGATTCATCATCCAGCTAATGCGCGGCTCGGGCACCTTGGCGACCTGCAAATGCTTCCATGCGCGAACGCAGACTTCAATGAGCTTCTTGAACCTGCAACGGCCGAGTTCCGCGAGAGGTCTTACCAAGGGTCTCTAGGTGACAGAGCCTTTAAGAAATCCGAACTCCTATGGCAGTCTGGGGGCGGCTCGGTCATCATGCCTTTCACAACGATATCGACGCGGTTGGAAACTGCAAGCGTGAACAGCATCATGAGTCGGTCGAATTCTGGGTCAGCTCGCTCTGCAGATTGCAGACCCTCCGTGTCAAGCACTAAGGCAATGGTGTCTTCAGTGCGGTGGAACTCAGCAAAGACCCCACGAGAGCAACGGCCTTCTGACACCCCAAATCGACTCCCATAGAAGCAATTGTTCAACGTCGATTTGCCTGAACTTTGTGGTCCAGTGGTGCTAAGGACCTCGAAATGTTTGCCCGTCATGTGAGGCTGCAGTTCCTCGAAAATCTTCTTCAGGAAACTCATGGGCAGGTGAAGGTTATCGCCATCGAGCAACTCAAATGGCATCCCCTTCCAAATAAGTTCTGCATATGCCTTTTGGACACGTTCGCGTTCGTTCTGTGACATTTGCCTGCTGTGGCAGATGAGCTGGATCACTTCCCTGTGGAGCAGTGCCATTGTCATCTGCGCTTGGACCTGGCTCATGTTTTTCTGCTGGAACTCGCAAAGCATGATTCTCTGGAGCCTGAGCTGCAAACACTGCTGTGCATGCTAGCATCTGTCACTGCTTACACAAATGGCCTATCATAGACGGGCAGCTGTTCAAGATGCACCTCGCTGTTCTCTGACACCAGCACTCCCACAAACTGATTGGCCACTAGGCTCGGCCATGTGTCCGACCGCTCTGTCGCAAGTTCATCACCTTGGCCAGCGTAGGCAGCGTGGAGCTACTTACTCTAGCTGAGGAGCAAGAACTCTGCTGCGATGTTTAGGGCCGTGGCGTCTTTGCTTGAGCTTGTTGGCTTCGTGGCGATCGTCCTTCTTCTCAGCATCCTTCATCTTGCGCTCTACCTCACAATGCCTGGGCAAACAATCAGGCCAGAGTCTCCGACTACGACACTTCGGTCACAGTGCTGTTCGGTGAAGGCTCTGAGGCTGCAGCTCTTCATAAGCACAAGCCATCGGGAAGATTTCCCGCTTCATGGCGGTGTCAGCACATGCTGCTGCACATTTTGATGCGATGCTTCCCATCTCTTGCCAAAGCGCCGGCTCCTCCTCGTCCATGAAGTTGGACAGGGCTGATAGATAAGAGAATGCGTCCAGTGACCTTGGTGACTGTCGCATTGCAGCAACCGAATGCAGGCGAAGGTTCTACAAACATGGAGCAGCTCTTTGGCAACTGCTGCTGAGAAATGCGCCGTGGGCTCTGAGGCATTCTGGTCTTCAGGTCCTTATACAACATTTTCTTCAAACGCGGCCGGCACTTCTTCTGTAGGCTTTTCTTCTCTGGAACGTGAAAGATGCCCACCGGGACCTGGACACATGGAGCTTCTGGGCACTCATGAAATGCAAGACGAGTCTGAGGCCACTGAGACCAAGGCCCCACCCTCCGAAGCACTTTCCTGATGAACCGCCTCACATCCATTACTCTGCACCAGGACATAGACACCCAACCAGCGTGGTTTCTTGTCGATGAGACAGCGAATGGTACGCCAGGCGTTCTCCAGGTCGTTGGCCGTCGTGTGGAACATGACAAAGGAGGATGCAAGGCAAATAGATTCCGGCACTGCCGTTGCTTTGCCGTGCATGTCGACGACAGCGAAGCCCCGGCCAGGATTTGTGGTATTCAAGCCGGCATGCAACTGGAGGTTCTCCCCATGTGAAGATCCACTGAGCTCAAAATCGGTCCCAAAAACTTCGTTCAGTAGCGTGGACACGCCACGGGCTCCATCACTAAGCTTGAGACTCATCAACACTGGGGTCTCAGGCATGCTCCAGAGGAGCTCGCTGCAGCGCCGCTTCTCCGGCCATGCGGTGCTGAGAGGCACCGAATGCTGCTTCATGTGTTCCGTCCCTAGGATTCGCTTCGCATCCTTGTCGAGCACGGATAGGAGCCACAAGAAAAGCGAGTTGCACGTCGTAGTTTCTGGGAAAACGTTCGGGTTTTGCTCTCTCAGATTCTCCAAGAGAAAATCCCAGGAATAACCGACCTTCGCCATTTGGCACAGCAGTTTTGCCAGGCTCGTCCAGGAGCTTTGGCTTCCATCAAACTCCTCCACCACTTCCTCAAGCTGTGTTCTGAAGCAGGCTCCAGGAGTCGAAGACTTTCCAGTGAAATCCTCGCCTCAAGCCTTGGAAAGGCTGGTAAGGCTGGTACTCTTGCCGTCGCTTGGGCGTGTCGCCGGGGCCACAGGAAGAGTTTGGCCAAAATCAGGCATGCCCCAGCACAAAGCGCCAGCCAACGGGGCTCCTGGAGCGTATGATGAATTCTCTGATGCCAACATGTTGGAACAACCATTGACCTACATCCTATGCAGGATACTCACATTTCCCCGGTCCGCGATGAGCTCTGCACGGAATGCAACGAAGCTGATGACTCCAAGCGCAGCTACTGCCTCAGCACCCAGACATGTAAGCTGATACTTGTCCCCAACAGCCGGAGCCCTTTGCTGCAGTGGCATGAGGCATCGGTAAGCTAGTTCTGAAGTGAGACTGCTGCAGCTATATGCAGCCTCTTACAGCTCTTCACACTCCTGCAAATTTGCCACTGACGCTGCGAGGACGAGCGACAGTTGCAACTCTGCCAGTGGCCCTGGGCAGCCTCTTCCGGATCTTGGACAGCGCCAGCCACTGCATGAGGTTGCGGAAGCTGACATGCATGCGCCTGGAACTCACTCAGAACGACACGAGTACCAGAAATCCATGTACCCAGCCACGCTGCATCTCACCAGAACTGCGAAGTACTTTGCTTAGACACAAGAACAAGCAGGAACTTGCCACGCTGGCTAGAAAACTTCCCGTCGTGCTGGCTATGGCTGACATTCGGGTGCTTTGGCAAAAGTCAGCGGCCTCGGCAAGCCAGCCAGGGCCAAGCCAGCCATGCTCAGCGACACGGTACTGAAGAGGGCAGCACGAGTGACCTGCTCGCGTCGTACCGCATGGCCACATCTGCTTCGACATAAGGTCAAGTACTCAAGTGTCGCAGCCTGTGGAAACGCAGCTGCAAACGACCAGGTCAAGAAGGGAAGTGAGGAACAGAAGACACCCAGCGCAGCAACAGCCTCAGGTCACAGGCATGAGCCCAAGGCAACACGCGGAATCGAACAATACTGCATTCAAATTCTGAAACATCTCTGCAAGCCCTGGGCATAGATGTCCTGATCCTGGATGTTCGGCGAAAGGAAAAACATCCGAAGCTGTACTGGTACTTCTACACTCTACGCAAAGTCATGATTCTATGCAGGCCAGTTTCCTCACCAGCGTGGGGGGCGGGAGTTTCTGTTTGGAGTTTGGACTGCGCACGAGCTATAATACAACCACCCGAAGAAAACATCCTCGCCCGTTCAACGCCCAAAACCGCAAAGAACCAGTCATTTTTCCCCACCCACCCGACCCCTCCCCTCCCTGCTTGGAGTCGTTGTACCTGTACCTTCAAAGCCCCCCCCGCCAAAAAGGTCTGCACTCCCGCAGGTTTCCCACTGACTCTGTAGCTACCCTAGCTGGCGAAGCTGGACAAGCGACGACGGAGAGCATCAAGACGCTGGCGACCCTCTTCCGGATCTTGGACAGCGCCAGCCGCTGCATGAGGTTGCGGAAGCTGACATGCATGCGCCTGGAACCCACTCAGAACGACACGAGTACCAGAAATCCATGTACCCAGCCACGCTGCATCTCACCAGAACTGCAAAGTACTTTGCTTAGATACAAGAACAAGTGGGAACTTGCCACGCTGGCTAGAAAACTTTCCGTCGTGCTGGCTATGGCTGACATTCGGGTGGTGGCAAAAGTCAGCGGCCTCGGCAAGCCAGCCAGGGCCAAGCCAGCCATGCTCAGCGACACGGTGCTGAAAAGGGCAGCACGAGTGACCTGCTCGCGTCATACCGCACGGCCACATCTGCTTCGACATAAGGTCAAGTACTCAAGTGTCGCAGCCTGTGGAAACGCAGCTGCAAACGACCAGATCAAGAAGGGAAGTGAAGAACAGAAGACACCCAGCGCAGCAACAGCCTCAGATCACAGACGGGAGCTACGTGTAACACCAAGTCAAGAGCATGAGCCCCTCTGCTGCGGTGGTACCACGCTGTAGGCATCACTCCCCTTTACCCAGTAGCTATAGCAGCTGGACAAGCGACGACGGAGAGCATCAAGACGCTGGCGACTTTGCCGGTCGCTCTGTGCAGCTTCTTCCCACTCTTGGGCAATGTTAACCGCTTCATGAAGCTGCGAAAACAACTCATCCACGAAGACCTGACAAAACAACAGGGCAGCTGCACGCTTGCACCAGAAAGTTTGGAAACTTTCCTTTCGATGACTCAACACCAGCGCAGCACTGCCCTGCAATGTGCATCTGAAGTCTCGTGAGCCAGTAGGCCAGATGCCGCATGGAGCAGAGGAAAGAAGCTCTACAAGTTTTGCTCTGTAGTGTCGTTCATTGAGGCGTGCGGTTCCTGAGCCTGACTTGTCAGACTGCTTACATTGGCTTTCATGGTCTTGGACACAGCCGTTGCGTCAAGGATCAGCAGGCCTGCCTCATCAACATCACTGTGACCATCACTGTTGCAGCCAACGCAGTCGACCGCACTGGCAAACCACGCAAGGCCTAGCCATGCACGCAGGCAAAGACGCTTCAGGAATATGCACTGCAGATACAGGTGGCGTGGCGTTGCTGCACTCTGCCCTGTGCTGATGATCAAGCTGCTGCTCGAAACTCTCATGCCTCTTGCACTAGGGCAGGCCTCATGCAAATCACTCCAAAGCGCCCGATGCCACGTGAGGCAGGGCACAGCGGCCAAGCTCGCCGCCAAAACGACCTTAAGGCAACGCTCATGTGCTCATGCGCATGACAATCGCTCTGTACAGGTTTAGGGTTTAGGGTTTACTCTATACCGGTGACCACTCACGTGCAAAATTACACAGGCAAGGAGCCAGCCAAACCTTGAGGAACGTGCCAGCGCTGCTTGCATTGCATACCGAAGTTTTTTGGAAGAGGCTACGGAGAAAGGTGCCTCGGCCTCCAGGTTTCCTGAGCTGGCAAGAATGCGCATGGTGCACATAGCTATTCTCACATGCCCCGAGCCCAGGCAAATCATCCAAGCCTCCGTGCGTTGATGGTTGCCAGGCCCGCGGCCACGGAGAGCGTCCCGAAGATCACGCGCGCGGCCTGCTCCTGGAGTTCGGCAGGGTGCTTCACTGGGGCTGAAGCCTCAAGTCAAGAAGGCCCGGCCTGTTTGCAACACCTCTTAGGAGTTAGGGCTTAGGGCTTAGAGTTTAATTTAGGGTTTACGTTGTAGGGTATAGGAATTGTTAGGTTCAAGGTCGAGGGCTGCGGGCTCAGTGTTTAGGGTATGGGGATCAGGATTTCTCCATCCAGGTCCAGGCTTGTTTGCGGTGTTTCGGTGTTGGGGGGCAAGCGCCTCGTGTCAGGCTTGACCATGGCTGCAATACAGAATGCTCGAACCTTAGTGTTCATGGTATAAAGCCTGCATGACTTTAAACATATATATGTATATGTAAAACTCTATATATATATATATGTATGTATCATATTATATATATATATATTTGTGTAGGTTTGGGGTTTAGGGTTTCGGCCTCATGATTCAGCAAATGACTCTTTCGGACGTGAGGATGCAAGCAGGTAGCATCGCGCCTGCCCAGCAAAGTAAGCCAACGCTGTCCGTGCCACTCGTGAGCGCCGAGAACTGTGCGGCGGCAGTTGTTGGTTCAGTCCCACCTCCGGAGACGCTCGGCAGGTTGCATGTTGAAAAAAGCTTGCCTGAATACCCGAAACCACAAACCAAACCCTAAACCCAAAACCCAAACCTCCGAGGGTTCAGGAAGCCACAGGAACCCTTCTTGAGCTGTGAATTTAGGGAGCTGAAAGGTTCAGGGGCCACTTCTGAAAGCGGGTTCAACTGTCTAACAGTGACTCATGCACTCACTTGAAGCTGAGGATGAGGGCGAACGGGTTAGGAAACAGCTAGTTTACATACAACAACACCTACCAGTTGAATTCCTCTGGTAGCAGCAACCCAGAGTAATTCGCCACTGTTTCTCGCAAAACGGATGGTTGCTGAAAGCAAACCTGCATGCTCACTGGAAGAGTCAGAGCCAGCACTTCTTCAGAATCTAAACCCTAAACCCCAAACCATACATCCTAAACCGCAAAAAACCCCAAACCCTACAAGCCCTACATGCCAAGCCCGAAACCCCAAACCCTCAACTCTAATCCCCAAACCCAACAGCCTGCTTCTCGCCCAGGTGAACCACGGGAAGAAAACCAACAGCCACCATCGCAGTGGAACGACCTGGACGAAGCCAACTACTGCAGACTCTGAATGATTAGGGATGCTAGGTGCAAAAGAGCACAAGGCCCAAAGAGCCCAATACTAAGGAATATACTTTAAATCATGTAGGAATTCCAAGTATGATTGAAAGTGCATAATATACCTTACATAGGGTGTATTGGGCTCTTGGAATTTTTTTCCAAGTGTTCCAGTGGGGGGCCATCCATGTAGGCAGAGATGGTCGTGTATTGGAGACTATTGGAGAACACAGGACCTTCATGTAAGAAATTGCCTAAACAAACGCCTACTGAGCTGAATTAACATGTAATATGGATGATCTAGTTCGAGAAATACCAGGTGGCACACGACTGCTGGAAGCACGTTGCAGAACAGCGGAGCTTCAGTTTCAAAGTCGAAATCTGAGACCATGACTGATTGGCGAGCAATACCCTCAAAATTTGCAAGTGAGTATGCTGAATGAGCCGAAATGCTTTCTTGCCCGAAGCTCCTTGCAAGAAGGACTTGCAGAATTCCGCACTGCGACGCAGCTGAATATGATCAAGCCTTGACCTCGTACGAATCACAGCTGCGATGGCTTATGGCCTAGAACATCCAGTTTGGGGTTTGGGGGGTATGGGGTGTCGGATTCAGGTTTCGGGATTGAGGTTTTGTGGCTCAGGGTTTAAGTTTAACTTTAGGATTTCGGGTTCAGCGTTCAGGCCCCCCCTTCCCGCTCCGCCCCCCGCCCCCGCTCGGCCCCCCCCAAGACTGTCTTTGTGCTAAGCCCATGGCTTGTGTAATGAGCTCCGCGGCCTCCGCGGCGTAGCTTGCACGGCGTTGGTTCCCAGGTCGCGCTCATCCGGTACATACTCGGCTGCTGCGAGGGTCTCCGAGGAAATAGATTGCTTGACTTCTGGCTCGTCTCACAGGGCTTGGCGTTCCCCCTGCCCTCCGGAAGGTTCCCGTTGTCCTGGCATTGTCGCGTTGCTGCCCCTGGTTTGTGGTGGGCTCCGACTTCGGGCAGGATCACGGTGGGGTAGTTCTGGATCGTCGCGCTCTCCTTCTGCTCCACTCGATATGCCAGAAGTGGAAGAGGTCGTGCATCCTAAGTTGGTAGAGTCAGTAACCCCTCTCGTTATGGTCATTGTCCCCCCCTCGTTATGGTCATTGTCCCCCCAGGGTACACGGTGATGGGTAATGGTTTGAATCAGGGCTGTGGCTTCTTCTGGCTGTCCCCCGTTGCGGTCCTCTGGCGACGTTTGGTGTTCACGATGGTGGCGGCTGTACCTCCTCGGTTCTTGCCCCCTCAGTCCTGGATGTTCATGATATATTCCGCCAACCATTCCCCCCTGAGGAGCAGCCAGACCGCATCTGCCTCGCACTGTCCGTCGCTGTGGTACGATCCAGGGAACTCGTTCTCCAGGGTCGCAAGGAGTTGAACTGCACATCTGAACCCCTCCTCCGAGTCCCCCGCTGGGTCTGGGCCTGGTCGATGTAGCCGACATAGGAGTTGTTGTACACATGCATGGTAATTGGCTGAGCAGGTGTTGCCTCGCCCCTGGGAAGGATCCAGGTCGTCCCCCTTGCCCCCCTTCTGACTGTTGCATGAGCAGCTCGTCGCCGTAACCCGCCGATAGCTTGAAGCCGGGCGCTGAGACGGCAGTTCACCCCGAACGGAATGTCCCCCAGGAGGTTGTTATGCGCGGGGACCACAATCTGCAACTGCTGCGCCAAGCGGAGTAGTTCGTCTTGCAAGGCGGCGGGATCCATGGTAAAATCGTCTCTCTCCGAGTCATAGTTGAAAAAGATCTGGTCAAGGATGTCGACTGCTTCCATCAAGGCGTTTCTCCCCTCCACAATGCCGCCGGTGTCAGAGGATCTGATTGATGCTCCAAAATCTGCAACCGCGTTTTGGAGGAGCGCCCCCACTTATGCGAGCTCGTTGCGCACCGATGTGGCATGGAGTGTGTCTGTGAGGATATGCCTCACCACTTCCACCAAAGTTGCCGCCATTTGGGCTGGGTTGACTCTGCGGAGTTCCCCCCTGCCCGCTACGATCGCTGCTGTGGGCGTGGTTTCCGTTCTCCAGCGTGGTAGAGCCCCCTAAGCAAAGACTTGAGCTTCCGATAAGCGATGGCGACGCTGTGGTCTACCCCCGTTGTATGTGCCTGAGCTCCCGTGGCTGAGGAGCTGGAGGCCTGCTCGGTGGCCACGGGGGGTCCGGTGCCTCTGAACTTGAGTTCTCCGAGCCTTGGGCGTCGTCGGTGTTGTTGTGGTGGTCGTAGACGTCCGAGAGCAGGTAGCCGGCGCCAGCTGGACTAGAGCAGGCACATCGTCTTCTTCCGGTGGTGCTTCATCTTCACTCGGCCATTCGTCTTCTGAGCTGCTGGGCGGTCTTGGAGGTGGAACTTTGGGTTGGGCCACGCTGCCTCTCCCGCTGAGTCGTCCCATCGTTGTTAGATGTCGGTGTCGTGGTCCCCCAGGCCCTTAGCGAAAGCTGCTCTCGCTTTGCTTGAGTAGAATGAGACCATCGGGCTAGTCGGTTCAGTCCCCGGCCGTGTTGTCCACCTCGGCGGTGGGTGATGTGCTTCTTGTCGGACTTCCCCTTCTTGTTGCAGAGAGCCTGAAGTCCTCTTTGCGCCTGGGGCCTCCTCCGCTGAGTACTTCTTGAGCGGCTCCAGGTTGCGGCGGCGATGGCTGCCCTTGTTGCTGGTCCCGGTCCTCCTCCGTGGTCGTGTTGTAGGGACTGTTGGGACATGTTGAGCAGCTGGAACTTGTGCTGATGTGGGCGCATCATGGACCTGATCCGGTGGCGGCGGCATTGATGGTCTTTCGCCCCCTGCAATTTGTTGGAGTTCCACGAGTCGCGGTGCCCGGGGTGCGTACGGGTCGTCCAGAGGGAATTGAGTTTTGCTGCGGGCGTGTCGGATGTCGGCATGTCTCTCCGGCGTCAGGGACAAGCGGGCCACGCCCCTCTCTCTCCCTCCCGGGCATACGGGCAGGTCAATGCTCCCGGGCTTTTTGCTCACCCGACGTCTTATCGGGCTCTTTTCTTTCTTTCGCTTATCGGGCTCTGTCTCTCTTCTTCTTCCTTCAGGTAAAGGGAGCGTGTTAAGCCCCCCGGCCCATAGGGCCCCCCGTACCTCTTGTATGGGGCTTTCGGGGAGTCTACTGTACGTACCAGTTCAACTGCGGGGTGGGCGTCTGGCTATGTTCCCCGACTAGTGGCATCCCCCCGTACCAGTAAACAAGAAGCAGTGCAAAGACTCCCGCAGCGTCTCTCTCTCTCTCTCTTTCCTTCTTCTGCACGGCCAATGAAGGACGGGTCCCGCGCATGCGCCCTGGTTCGATAGTCCGGGTCTGATTTGCGAAGGCTGGGTTTCTGGCTTGATGACGGACATCTGAAAACAACGACTTTGCTTTGCAAGCATTTGGGCAAGCCTGCCATATGTAGCCCGAAGTTCCAAAATAAACTCTGCCACGTGTTCCACCCAGGCAATTGCCTTTAGCAGTGCCTTTGGCACCGTCCTCCCACACGGCTCGTCCCTTCGACTTAACAGGTAATCCACCAATTCTGCAGGGCGTCCAGGAGGCATTCGTAGCTTGGCTTCTCCTAGCCACAACCGCCTTGAGGGTGCTAGCTCGGGTCCTGCCCACCAACAAGTTAGCTGCCCCGTCTGGGTCCAGGCTTGCCGAGCACAGGGGCATCAATATCCTTGAGTTCCCGCTTCAGCTTCTGCACCCATAGCTTCTGAAGCCTCTCTTCTCTAGCTTGGGAGATGAACCCTTCATCTAGTAGCTTCCGGTTGCCACTCCAAACTCCCAGCGAAGGCTCCACTAGCCCCCTGGCAAAGTCTAGCTTCCCTCTTGGCATGTTGCACCCACTCCAGAACCGCGTCTGAGAGAGCGGGAACCCAACTCCTCCGAGATCAGCCTAGCGATGGCCTCGCAGTCGTCCAGGTCTTGATTGTAGGCTCGGTCTAGCAGTCCACGATCGACTCTCTCGTCTTCCAGGTCGGGGGCTAGCTCGGTTGCCCCTGCTAACAGCATACTCTCTTCTTCTAGCAGAGCCCCACCCCTCTCCGGGGGGATCATCCGGACTGCCAGGAGCCACTTCGGTAGGACTCAGCCCCGTTCCGTTTCCCTAGCTCTTCAAAATAGCCTCCCGTTAGGAGGCCTCCTAGCCGAAATGGCCACGGCCATTCGGAGACCTGACAGGTAGCAAACACCTTCGATGTTTGTTTTAGCCAAACACCTTCGATGTTTCATGTTGTTATCTTTTGTGAGCTAGCATACACAGCCGTACCGCTGGCACGATTGCAAAAGTCGACAAGCATGGCTTGGAAACCCTTGTGAGCCAAGAAGCTATCTCATTTCAGACCGCGAACGGAGTCACCGACATGGACACGATCTCAAACTTTCAGACAGAATCCTTCAAGGAACCGATCAAAGCATGCGTCCTCGAGGATACTCCACCAGTCTTATCCGTTGGAAAAAATCCATGAAAGTTCGCTCGCCACAAACTTCTCTTTTTCCACTGCCTGGGCTGAGCCGGTGCGGTGCTGTAGCAGGTCTGGCAGCCAGGGCTTTAAAAGAAACTCGAAGCCTCCTGCCGTCTAGGCGTCTGTGCTTGGAGAGCCCCGAGGTCTTTAGCACTGGTTTCCAGAGCTCTTCCGTCCCACTCCAGCTGCCCAACAGAACACGTGGCGTTGGTGCTGCCACCCACTGCTAGGCAGAGTAATGTTCGAGCTGGATTTCACAGATCGACGAGGCAGCTGCTATACGGCGACGAGTGGCTTCCGACAGGGCCGGCAACACGCTGATGGCCGCCACTTCTTGAAGGTAGCTTTCAAGGGTCGCCTGAGAACGCAGCCGCATGCGCCAAAGCAGGTCGTGGACGGGGGTGCCGCGCTGATAGAGCAGCACGGCACCCCCGCCACGCAGGCCTCCTGGTGTCAGCTTGAAGACGGGCGGGATCCCCAGTTTTTGCAAAACGAAGTTCCACCGTCGCCTGAACGTCGCCGCCGAGCCCGGGAAAAGCCGTTCGTCCAAAGAGCTGTTTGCCAGGAGCCGCTCGAGGAAGCGCACGAAAAACGCTTCTCGCACCACAAAGTGCTGTACTCTCCCCGTTCCCCGGTGGCTGGTCTTGGGGGCCTCGACACGCACGTAGCAAGCGGGCAGCTCGTCCAGCAGCTGGTCCACAGGCAAGAGGATCGCGCCACGATGTGCGCGAAGAGGCTCCCCCACACGTGCCGTCCCGAAGAAAGACAGGCCAACGACAGCTGAGAAGCGAGCCCAGCCCAGCGACAGCCCCAGCGAAATCACAGCACGAGCCAGAGCGTAGGGGATGGGAGTTCGGTGGGCCGTCGGGCACACTCTCTCCCATCTTGTAGCCAGGTCCCAGCAGAGCGGCATGTAGGGCCTCAGAGCCAGCCGCTCCTTCTGAAAGTAAGCACAAAGGTGCCGCCACTTGTAGAGCGGTTGTCCGGTCTGAAAGAGGTAGTTCCCATATGCTCGTAACAGCACGCAGAAGGCCATGGCACAGCTTTCTAAGCTACGGCAAGCCGGGCGGGAGAGTCGGGAGGCCAACCAAGCACTCAAGTCAGCCAAGAGACGGGTTTGCAAGGCTTTGGTGCGGGCGCTGACCAGCTGCACTTCCTCCAGAGACCCAAGAGGCGGTCCAGGGTTCTTGGCCTCCCCGATTCGCCGCGAACCACAGCGGCAAATGTCGCTTGCACTGATGTGTCTCCGGGCACCCACCGGGCGCGCGCACTCAGCCGCGGCGGCAGCCAGCAAACCGTTCAAAGGCCGGGGGTAGCTCTCCGCAACCTTCGTCCACATCTGCTGCCGCTCCCTGCAATACCCACTCAAGCGCTGATGAGGTCCACGGCACTGGCAGAGTAGGCGCTGCGAGCGAAGGGCGGTCGAGGTGTAAATTTTGGTGCGCTTCCGCCAGGGGGCCCCGCAGCGACAATAATCCACAAGGAAAAACGCCCCTGGTGGCTCCGGCCCCTCCACAAGGTTGCGCCACTGAGGTTGCTGCCAAAGGAAGGAGGTGGCCGGGTTCTCGATCCAGAAGCCTGTGTCGTTGGCGGCCGCTGTTTGTACCACCGCTGCAGTAAACGCCGCGTGCTTATTGCCGGCAAGCACCTTGTCGCGCATAGCAGTCCTGCAGTCTGGGAGGCCCGCCGGGTAGTCAGCCGTTCGCACAGGAGGGCGGATGGCCCGACTCATGCTAGAGCACACCGGCCCCCCACCAACGCAGTAGAAAGCGCCGGCCTCGATCAAGTCCAAGACCAGGGTCTGGCAGGCCGGCTCCAGAAGGTCCTCCGAAGCGTCCCGGTGCAGCTCAAAAGTCAGGACCCAGCCGCCCGAAAGTCGAGCCAACGCCCGGGCGGCGCGAAACGAGCCACTGTAGAGGTCCAGGAAGCCCTTCTTGCTCAAGTCGGCTGCCGCACTGCCCGCTGTAACGAACTGGCTCGGGGGAAGCGTCCTCAGCAAGGCCTGCGCTGTTGCGGGCAGGGTCGCGCCGCCGCCGAGGTCGACCGCAAGCTTGGCACGGGCACGGGTGTTACGAGAAGCCGGTCGTTCCTGCCAGCGGCGTCGAGCCTCGAGACGGGTTGCCACAGGAGCTCGGACAACGCCAAGCTCAGTCACAGGTGGTAAGCCCAAAGCGTCTTGAGGCAGGGAGCTGCGAGCTGCCAGCCAAGCGTCCAGCCCAGAGAAATCCCCCTCCGCAGCGGCCGGCCACCATGCAGGGCGCGGCTCCGAAGGGACCCGAAGGGGAACATTGCGAGTGCCGTCGTCGGCGGGGTTCTCGGCCGAGGCGTAGTACATCAGGTCCAGGTAGCTTTCATAGCCAAGGTGGGATGCTCCGACGCAGCTCTAAGTTGATGGCGTGGCTGCTCGACCGGCCCTTGCCCAAAGCTCCCAAAGCCACCTGGGAGTCCATGGCCAGGTTGAGCCTGCAGCGCGGCCGCTTGCGGGCGTGGCGAAGTTCAGTATGAAGTCCAGCACGCACCTCGGAGATGTTGATGTGCCGGCCTCGTCGGCAGGGTCGTCGCCAAGCACCACCATACTGAAGCGACCGCGCCAACAACGACCACAGAGGGTGGGCCTTGACCTCGTCAGCAGGTAGCTCCTCCTCCGGCGCCAAACAGCCAACAGCTCGGTCGCGGGCCGCACCGGGTCGAAGCAAGCGGTTCCACTGCGGCTTGATCAAGGCGTGCCGGGAGATTTCGCGAGCCATTGTAGGGCCCACTTCGGCTTCCACACCGGCCTCCCACTCCAGCGAAGCGTCCGAGGCGACAACCACCTGAGAAGGACGAGCTCGCAGGTTCGTGGCCGCCGTGCTTATAAGGATGGCCGAGGTGGTCAGCTCGTCGCGGAGGCCAGCGCTCAAAGAGAAGACCAAGTCACGAGGCAGGCCGCGGCCCTCGGTGTAGACCAGATTCAGCATGCTCAGCAAGCGGCGGCGGAAGGCGAAGATGGCCACCAGGCTTCCCGCCACCAAGTCCAGGAGAGCACGCGTAGCCAAACCCAGCCGGCTGATCTCCAAGACGTAGCTCATCACCGGCAGGGCTCGGGTGGGCAACGCCCGCACGTCTCCACTGACGCCGTCGATCGAGGCCCCCCAAAAGCTCGCTTTGGTCTGGCCCTCAAAGGCCTTTTTCTCACTTCGCTCCAAGTCCGCAGTGGTGTAGCCCTGGCGCATGTTCCGCATCACACGGGCCGAGCGAGAAGGCGGGCCCGAACCACGAGGCCGCTTCTCCAGGCAGACGAAATCGTCAATGCAAATGCCCGTGGCGAAGCTTCCCCGCGGGGGGCGGCTGTCCAAGGTCAGCAGCTCCTCCAGCAGCACGTCGGTGTTGGCCAGCAGCAGCGCCACATGTGCCGTTTGGCCGTAGCTGACGGCGTTCCGGTCCCCCATGGGGAGAGTGTTCAGCGCCGCGTAGTAAAAGTCATGGCCGTCTTCGGCGTGCTTGAAGCCCGAGTACGCTGCAGCCACCTCGCGAGGGAGCTTCCCCGTGATAGCGTTCCGGAAC
Source organism: Symbiodinium necroappetens (assembly GCA_905231915.1). Lineage (NCBI taxonomy): Eukaryota > Dinophyceae > Suessiales > Symbiodiniaceae > Symbiodinium > Symbiodinium necroappetens. The sequence goes on along the minus strand of CAJNJA010081140.1, from coordinate 29,715 downwards.
AGGCGAGCAGGAGGGATTTCGAAGAAATAATAATAATCCTTCAGGTCCTCGCCCGCCATCACCAATTCCTCAAAGGGCTCAAGGGTGAGGCTAAGCAGCGAAGCGGCCGTGGCCATCGTTCGAATCCACCTTCCGGTTGCCTCTTCCAAGGCATTGGGACAGCGAGAATCCATTATCATTCTGTCCCGGTCCTGGTCTTTGATAATGGCGAAGAGGCCGCTGGTGAAGCGAGGGTCGACGAGGCCGGCCGGGATGAAGCGCAGGCGGTCTGTGTTGTCCAGCATACGAAGAACTCGAAGCCGCTCAGCACGCGTAGCCTTGAACTTAGGGCGAGGGAGGGCTTCCGTGAGAGACGCAGGGTCTTTCATCCAGGCCGCCGGGTTCAAGAAGTGCGAGCGGGACTCAGGGTCCAAGTGAGGGCTAGGGTCGAAAACCGGGCGGCCAGTGAGCACCAACCGGTGGCTCTCCAAGGGCTTGGCCACAGTCTCCGCGTCGCCCCCAAGGCGAAGGCACTCGGCAAACTCAGCCGCCGGGTTTTCCAGGAAAAAGGCAGCTTTGTCGGGCTCGCGTCGTGCAGCACGCCGGGGCCCCACAGTAGTCGTAGAAGCCGGCGCCCCGATAGAGCCCGACCCCCACCCGCAAGAGGCGGTCCCACTTAAGGGCCGCCCTGAGGAAGAAGAGCGCAGGGAGAGGTCAGACTCCGCGGGACGCGGGCCCAGGTAGTGCATATCGTCGGGGGTACCCATGTAGTGGCTGCTCGCTCGCCCCAAGCGCCGGGCGATGGTCTCCAATCGGCCCAGCTGCTGCTCCACGGCCTCCACCTTAGCCGCCACTCGGCCCATTTCAGCAGGGCCCACCATAGGCTGGCGAACCAAAACTCGGACACAGCCTTCCAGTCGACGAACTGCCCCACGCTGCTCCCCCGAGAGCGGCTGCCCTAAAGAGAGCCATCCTGGGCCAGCCGCCGGGCAATCCAAAGCCAGCCACGACAGCACAGCCACCACCAAATTCACAGCATGCCGCTCCGAGGTGCGAAGTCGCGAGGTCCGCCGCCGAGCGCTCCTCATGTAGACGCTCGGGTAGGGCAAAGGCATAGGGAAAGCTTGTCCGGTAGCAGGTGCTTCCTGCTTCGGCTTCTGTGTCACCAGGCAGCGGAAAAAAGAAGCAAAAGGGGTAGGCTGCTCTAGCACCCACCGGGGCAGCGCCATCCAAAGAGCAGCCGCGTGAACAGGCCGAGCCTCTGCTCCAGGGACTCGGGGAGGAGCTTCTCCAGCGCTAACGAATTCCTCGGGCGCTCCACGCCCGGAAGGGCCCGCGGGCCCAGATGTCATGCAGTCTCGCCCCGGCCCGCGGCGGTCTTTGCCTTGGGCTTCGCCTTTGGTTTTCCCCGCCAGCCTCGGGGATCCTCGCCTGCGCCGTGGTCCTTCTCGCCGTCCTCGTCCTCGTCCGTGGGGGCGGTCGGGCCAGCTCGTCGAGAACCCAGTCGCCGGCGCCTTTCCAAATACTCGTCCACCTCCCGCACCTGATCGATGGAGCGAGCGTCCAGAAGGCGAGTGAAGGGCTGCTCGCTTCCCGTCGGCATCTGCCTTCCATGGAAACTGCTGAGAGGAGCCGGCTCCTCCAACAACATCGGTTCGGCCAGCGTCCAGCTGCCGCGGTCCAAGCTCAGCTGCTCGATCGCCGCTAAGCCCACCAAGGAACGAGCCAAGCCCTCGTCGTTGTCCCCACGGGCCAGGGCGTCGACGATCCCCGACAAAATCCACGCCATCCTGACCGTAGTCGGGAACTGCTGCTGGATACGGGCCCGGCTCTCCACCCAGGCGCGGGCCGTGACCGGCACTCGGTCGGCCCCTGGCAAACTCCTTGAAAATCCAAAGTCTGCGCCCATACGCTCCAGCATGCCGTCGGCCAGCTCCCGTGGCCGCTCCACCAAACCACGGCGCAGGATCTTCAAAGCAGCCGCGTTGCGTCGCCCAGCTCCGGCTGAACCAGATCCGTCGGCGCCTGTGTTGCCCTCCAGCAGTCCCTCCAGAGTGGTGGCCCGGCGCTTCCAAGCAGAAAGGCTCTCGGCGACGGCGGTCAGCTTCGTGATTGCAGCCACCATCTGGTCGCCGCCCGGAAGGGGAACATCCTCCTCGGCGTCGTCCTCCTCCTCGGTCTCGTCCAAAGGCCCGGCGCTGACGCCTTGGGGCCGGGAAGGCCCGGCTGTAGCAGGAGCCGGGTCCTTGAGCTTTGTCCGGCTCTGGGACACCACCTGCGCCATCTCTGCCAAGTGGCTCTCCGGAACTCCAGCCGCCCGAGCTGCTTGTACCACCGCCGGGTCCAGACCAGTCAAAGTCGCGCCTGTAGGGTGAGCGCTCCGAGGGCGAAGCGCAGAGGGCCGCGGCGCTGCTGGCTTCTCGGCCTTCCGTTCCCCAGGCCCGCCGAGCTTGCCCAGAATCTCCTGGATGCCCTTCTGCACGTCGGTCATGCCCCGCTCCAGTTCCTCCACCCGGGTGGCCCATGCTGGCGGAGGGCCGCCACGATCCGAAGCCGCTGGCTGCAGCAAGTCCGGCTCCTCCTCCGCCGTCTGGTACGAGATCCGGTCCCCCGCCGCTTCCACCAGGTCGGAGGCAAAGGGAATGCAGTCGGTGTGCTCGGCCTCGAGGGTGTCGCCAAAGGTCGCGCCGAGCTCCAGATCCACCTCCCCGACCACCACCACCTCGGCGTAGCGAGGCCAGTCGGAGCTGAGGCGGCCGATCCACAGGCGAACGCTGAGGTTGTCCAAAGGGGCCTCGCGGTCTTCCGGCGCCACCACACGCACTGAGGCAGCCCGCGGCAACTGAAAGCAGCTGGTGGGGATGAGGCGCCGAGCTTACGTCCGATGCCAGGCCTTGCCCGGCAGCGCCACGATGATCTCGCCGTCCTCGCCCTCGCCGGCCACCACCAAAGCCACCCAAGGAGAAGCTTCTGCCACGGTGCCCCGGATGGCCAGCAAGCCGTAGTCAAAATCGGGACCTGTCAAGGTAGGAAGGGCGTGCTGGCGCAGGTCCAAGCCTAGCGCGCCCGGTTCCTCAGCAGCTTCAGCAGCCATCGGCAGGCCAGCTCAAGCCTGCTGCCGCCACTGCCCGCTTAGCCTCCCACTGCGACGGGAAGCCAACGAAGACGCTGTCACCGAACTGCCTCCCAGGTCCAGGCCCCAGGGTCACCAGAGGCTGGGTGTCGCGCCACGAGTGGCACACGCGGACGGGGTCGTAGATCCGGTCGTCCTTGTCCCGCACCACCACGTAGATCCGGTTGGCCAAATTGACCTTCTCACGGCCGCTGCTCCCACGGTTGTTCCCCGCCAAGCAACGCTTAAGATAAGCCCCAATCTCGTCCGCCACTTGCTGCCGGAGGTTCTCAGAAGGAGCCGCCGAAGAAACCGACGAGGGTGCCAAGGTAGAAGAGGAGGCCGCCGCCTGAGGAAGCTCGGGAGAAGAGGCCTGAGCCGGGTAGGGCAGGTGATTCCCCGCCGATCGCGGAGGAGTGGCTGGCCGCTCCTGTCCGTCGCGCACAAGCACGTAGCCCTCAGACTCGAGGCGCGACACCCGAGCCCGTAGATCACGATTATCCTGCTCCACCAGTTCCAGCCTTGCAGAAAGAGCCTGCACCAACAATTCCAGACGGGAAGTGCCAGATTGGCTCATGCGCAACGGGTCCTCGATAAAGTCAGGCTCGCCAAGCGGTTGCGCAGCGAAACTGTAAGGTGCTGCCGAGCCAGATAAATGAGGTCCAGAAGAGCGCCCGCAGCTATGCCCAGAAGAGTGCCCAGTGCCAGCCCAAAGTAAAAGTCAAGCCGAGGCGCCGGGTCACTAAAGGGGTTCGAGGGGCACACGAAAGGCTCAGGCCCTGAAGAAGAATCCCTGAAGTGACCCAGCAGGGCAGCAAGCACAGCACTCGAGAGGCCTCCCGCTCCGGCACCTACGCCTACGGCAAGCGGGCCTCGTTCCATAAGCCGAAACTTGCTTCGAAGTGAGGCTCGCTTCACTCTCATGTCATGCATGAATCCATGAAGCAAGGGTATGGTTTCGTATGGCCCTCAGGTCGCGATCCAGTTGTGATCGACCCAGGAGGTGAACGTATTTCTCTTTTCGTGAGCGGCGACATACCATACATTCAAAGCAGGAAGTCAGAAGTCAATGGCCCGCGAGGACGAGGAGGCAACAGCAAACAAGGCTGTCCTCGACCAGATTCAAAGCGGCTCAGCACGCACTGTCCCTGTGGCACCAACAGCATCTAGAGGCCGTACCAGGGCAAGTAGAGGGCGGAGAAGACGCTGACCTCTTGAGGAACCGTCTCCCGACATCGTGCCCGACGAACTACCTGGAGAAGAAGTTCCGCTGGAAGAAGCAGGAAGACCTGCACATTTGTGCACACATCGTTATCGCAATCCATATTGCGAGGCATGCATTCACGCCAAGATGAAACCTTACCGAACGGTACGTGGTGCATTCAAGAGAGAGTTGAAATCATTGGGGGATCTTATCACTTCTTGGACATGCGCAAAGCCACGGGCATGGGCGTGGGCATTGACGATGAGGTAAGGGAAGTATTGGTTGTTCGGTGATAAACACCGTGGCAACATCCCTGCTACACTGCCGGAGTACCAGCACAATACTGGCGTCTGCCATGAGAAAGTTTTCTTCAAGCCCACCGACACTGGGGAGAAAACGTATGCAGGGAAGTTCGATCCGAAGGGCATGCCTGGCATCTTTGCACGATTTACTATTACGACCGGTCAGCAGTGGTCAAGGAAGTACAGGGTCTGGGACATGTCGTAGTTTGCTCACGTGAAGTTCTCCATGAACACCGGGCGAGCCGGAGCTGTGAAAAGCGATGTTTTCCTGTAGCAGCTTTGTCGGTGGACGACAAAAGGTGCAGCGCGCGGCAGACGCAAGCTGCATTTTGTCTCGAGCTTTCTGCTTCAGCTTGATTCTGTGAATGTTGACTGTTGAAAGGGTTCAGGCCAGCAGTGGGGCAGCATGCCTCACTGCTCCCTCTCAGATTATCCTTCTGAGATTCCGTGCCTGCTGTGCATCACCCTACCTTGCTCAAGGTGACACTCGCCGTGCTGCCGGCTGTTGGGAAAAAGGCTTGGCTGGACCCGGCCGCCGCTTCACGCGCTTGCAACCCATGAGCCATCATTCCCGGAGCTGAAAGCTGGGCCTGCGGGGCCTGCGGGGCCTGCGAAGCCTGCACCTGAGAATGATTGGAAACTCTGCGAGAACCCCGGGAAGCCATTTCCCCTGCTCGTGGGGAAGCATGACTGCCCTAAGGCTCCGTCAGACTTGCGATCTACGATTGTGCATCAATGCCAAATCAATGACATCAAGTTCAGGCCAGACAACTTCCGACGTCAAAAGATACCACCAACAAAGCACCGATGCACTTCGTGGAGAAGTGTCTCGAAATTTCGAGATTCATCAAAGCTAGGTCGCAGCTAGGTCAGACAGCTGCAAAATCAGTCCGCTGGGTGACACTGGCATGATAGCATCACGCGAAGATGCTTGCAGCAGAAAGAGGCATGCCCTCCGGGCCCCCTTCAGCCAGTGGGATGCTGTCACTGCATTGCCATGCGAGCACGGCCACAACGCACCCGCTTCTCAAGGTCTTCCGGTGAGGAACTGATGTTCTTCAGAGACTTTTCCAACCTGAGAAACGCACGCCGCAAGCTTCGCGTGGCAAGGCTAACAGCTGCGCAAGGCCGCAAGGCGGTCAAGAGACTCTTCCACGTAGCCGCTGTGCGTCTTCAATGCCGGCAGCCCGTGGCCATCGCTGTCGCGCTCCATGGATTTGAAGCTGAGCCGTGGCTCCTTGGCAACCGTTCTGCAGGCAGGTACCCCCCCAGCATGCACGGGATGCATCGTGCTTGGCTTTCAAGACTCACATCATGGATCTGCCCGGCAAGAAAACAACAACACATCACTGACAGATGGCGAGATTGCACTGCAATCATCACTTGCCCACTGTTCTGGCAATCACAAGCCCGCTAGGCTTCGAGTCAACAAGTAAGCCGAGCACCGGGAAGTCATCAACAGGCTCGAAGTCATCCTAGCCATGACACGGTCAAACCCTGTCTACACTGCGGCTACCGTCGAGGACCGTAGCGGCTGGTCCTTCCGGAGCTTCTCAGATTACTCAGGGGTTTTCTGCAAAACCGCCAAGGAGGCCGCGAACGAATGGCCATTCAGAGCTGTGCCGGCGCCTTGACAGGCTCCACGTGCTGCAAACTGCGAGAATCCGCAGCTGCGCCCCCAGCCTGCAGGAGGGACATCAGCTTTCGAAGACACTTCGCGGCTGCCAGCGCAACCCATGGTGGTGCTCCTGCATGTGTCTGGGCGCACAAGAAAAAAAAACGCCCTGGCGGAGAGGCGAAGCCTGTCCTGTGCCTCGCGGTAAAATCGCTCAGAGAGCGGGCGAGCCGGAGCTGCGAATAGCGCGCGCATGGAAAGACTCTGCAAAGTGCGGTGTAATGCACTGCCGATGGTTCCTGTGGCTGAGCCCGATTTGACCCTGCGTTGAGCCAGTGCGGTGAAACCATGGACTCGCTTAGAGCGAACCTGCACAAGCCGCAAAGCCAGCAAGGGCGGCATCTTGCCTGGCCCCCACCCGGCAAATTGGACTTGGACTTAGAGGTGCTTTCTTAGGCGGGCTCGGCAAAGAAACCCCAACGTGGCTCCGCGGACTTGTCCATCTCCTTCTTCCTCGCCAATCGGTTCTTGGTCAGCAAGGCCTCCCAGAGTTCCTGAAAAAAGATTCACGCAACCCCTGAAACGCATGCGACAGGCGGTCAGGAAACTGAGTAAGGTGGCAGACGAACCCCCACATAAGCGACCCCTAGCGTCCCCAGTCTTGAGAACTCTCCTGCTCCGCTTGCTTCGGGCCGACTTCCTCCAAGACCTTCCGCTGCTTCTCAGCCAAAGCCTTCGCCTCCTCCAGCACTCGCTGAGGGGACACGCCCTGCTGTTCGAGCCGCTTCTTCCTCAGCCGCAAGCCGCCCGACAAGCTGCAGAGACGAGAACATGAAGAAGCAAAAAACCAAGGAACAAGAAGGAGCCGCAAATTGAATCTGGTGTAAGACTCAATGACCACCGCACGAGACCTTGGAGACCTGCAGTAACACCGGAAGGCCGGAAGACGAGAGGCTCCCGCTGGGACTTCGCCAAGGCCGCCTCCAACTGCGCCGCCAAGCGCTCCTCCTCCTGCCAGGGAAAAGGGGACGCCCGAAGCAGCAAACGAGAGAGAGAGAGAGAGAGATTCATTCCCTGGAGGGGCTCGGCTCCCGCTCCCACTCTTTTCGGGATCTGTCCGGTCCTCTCTCAGGGCGTCGCGGCCCTGCAGCTCCATGCGCTTCCACTCCCGAAGCGAGGCCTCGCGGTGCTCCTCGCGGTATTGGAGCCTCAAGCGCCTCAGCCACTCCTCGTGCACCATGCTCCGCCAGTCTCGGTAGTCCCGCTCCTTCCTCTCCTCCATCTGTAACCAAAGCAAGCGCTGCTCTTCCAACCGCCGCTCCTCTAAGGATTGCTTCCAGCGGATCTCCAGGCCCCGCATCTCCAAGACTATTTCGATGGACCGGGCGATCGAGGCGGCCACCCTTGGGGTCTGAGCTCTCAGGGAGAGTCTCGAACACTCCTTCTCCCGAAACTCCAACACTGACCGTTGCCGGTCGTCCTCAGACTCCATCCCTCGGTGCTCGTAGCTCCTTCGGTCCAACTCCGCCCTTTGCTTCCTTGCCGACGCAAGCTCGGCCTCCAGCCTCTGAGCCTTGGCCTCTTGCTTCCGCTTCTCCAGCAAAGGCTGCCATTCGCTTTCAAGCCACGCCGCCTGCGCCTCCTTCCAGGCCGCTTCTGCTTTCGCCTTGGCCGCCTGCTCTGCAGAAACCGCTGCGGGGATCTCCTCAGGAAGCGACCCTCTCTCAGGCTTTTTCCGGTCTCAAAAAGCAGAGCCGAAGGGGGGCCTTGCCTGGGCGGCCCTGGCGGCTGCGGCCGCGCGCGCTTCCTCGGCCGCCTTCTGGCGCACCAGGCGCTGCCGCTCCTCCTCCTGAAAGGAAAAGCTGATGCCACTGCCAATGCCACTGCCAAGGGCCCCCAAACAAAGACAGGCCAAGGGCTTTAAACTTCTTTATGTGGAGAAAATGTCGTCAGCTGCTGCACCGCTCCTTTCAACTGGTGGTCGTTACGACGAAACGATAGCCGATACTGATGAGCAAAATAGCACGCGCAGCAACCATTGTCATAGCTTTTGCGCTGGCAATTACTGGCAGTTGCTGCTGGCAGCAACACCAACAGGATCATCCGAACGGGATCTGGGAACGCCGAATGAGGGGGCATGTTTGAGATTTCTGATGAACCGGAAGCGCCAAACGAGGGGGCGCGTGTAAGATATATGATGAACCGAAATCGCAAGATGAGCGGGCGTTTAAGACATATGGTGAGCCGGAATCGCCAATTGAGGGGGCCTGTTCAAGATGAATCCGAATAACCAAATGAGGGGGCGTTTAGATGAACCGGAATCGCCAAATGAGGGCGGGTAGCGGGTAACTAGGTGGTGGGGGAGCTAGGTAGCGAGCTCTCAGTCAGCTAGGTAGCGAAGGTAGCGAGGTAGCTGGGTAGCCAGATAGCGTGGATGGGTGGGAGGGTAGATAGGCGGATGGATGGATGTGGAGAGAGATGGACGGATGGACGGATGGACGGCAAGGGAACAAGACTGTCGGCGAGGAAGCCGAGGAGCTGTGTCCGTGCACACTCCCGAACGAACGCAGGGCAAGTGTCCTTCTTCTTTCGGACTTGCTTTCTCCAATTCTTCCTCAGTTTTCCATGCTCCATGTCACCAACAAGCCCACCACCAGCATCACGTGACACCCCATCGCGAAGGCCAAGCGTCTCAGCCAGCCACACCTTGTGGTCCTGGCACGAGGCCCAGCGCGCTTGCGAGGCTTCCTGAACTGCAGATTGCCAAGCGCAGCGAGTCCAAGACGATTAGCTACGAGCAGCAACTGCAGCGGTAGAAGCAACAGTGATGCTGGGAGCGTGGTCTGTGCGCATCAGGTCTCATGGGAGCTATGTGGAAGCGGGGCATTGGATGTGAAGCTTTACCAGACCTATGTTCAATCTGGCGAAGACTCCAGCGACTGCCTTGTCTTGACCGCTTTGCGCCCCTATGCAAATACCGAGCATGCAAAACATCCGGTCTCTCCTGTCGTTGCTTCTCTGCCTCTGCTTTGCGCGCCAAGGCAATCACCAGAGGATCCTCCCCGCTTGGTTCCTGCGCAACGTTGGAGTTGGAAATTCCCAAGACTCAATATAGAGTCTCTCTCACCGCGCTGAGGAGATGTCAGGGGCCAGGCTGTGAGGAAGTAGGGAGGAAGCAGGAGCTTGACAAAAGCATGATGTATCCACCACAGAGGTCTGGCCTTGGCGACCTCGGGTCTAGGCACACAAACCGAACCTTTCACGGCTCAGTTACAAGCTGGTTAACCAATATCGAACTTGCCTTGGCAGCTTCCTTCTTGCACAATGCTGAACCTACCTTGTCGGGGAGTCTTGAACTGTTGCATGTTCTTTTCGTGCTCTCTTCGTCTCCGTTGATGCCGTAAAGGGGCCCCTTGAAACGAGCTTACAGAGGTCGCCGGGTCGCTCTGGGAAGCTGACGGCCAGCAATAGCAATACTTAATAGTAGTTATAGTGACAGAAAAAGTAGTTGGCCCCGGCCTCGGCGGCTGGAAAGCTTTTCAAGAAGCCGAGGTCCATGGCTGCCGGGCCGGGGGCTCTCAGAGGAAGGGCCCTGCTCTCTGAACGAACGTGCTACCCTACCCAGGGCCAAGCCCTTCCTGCGCCCTTCCGTGTAGGGCCCTACACGCTCTGTTACCGGGCCGAGCTCGACATGCAGGATTTCTGACACGTTCCGGCAGACACCGCCCAGCTCCGCTGCAGTGATTTAGACACCATAGGCGACGCGCACGCTGCCTTTCTCAGAGCCTTTGCTGCCTGGCAAGCCTGCATCTACACATGGCTTTGATGATTATCCGAGGAGGAGAGGAAGCCGAATTGGCCGAACTAGGGCAGGTCGGGGGTTCAGGAGCATGCGGCGTGTACGACAGAACTCGGAGTCTCAGAGTGAAACTGCTCAGCCACCAATGCTCTTTGGACGCTGGGGCTCCCAGGGATGTAGAGCGCTCTGAAGCCAAGATTCACTCTTCAAGGTATCATGGCCTACATCCTTGGACTCAAACCGGGAGCGAATTTGCCTCAGCAGGTCACCTGGCACGGTCGGGCCATCTGAGCCTCGCCTCTCTCTGTTCTAGCTGCTCTTCGTGAGCTGGCCTGAAGTGCTCCCTCCGCAGGAACTTGACGTTCAGAACCAGCGAGGACTTGCACTCTGCGACCATGCCCGTGTCCTTGGTCGGGCTCAGGGCTCAGATCCACGGACCGTGCCAGACAAGCGTGGAAGACAAAGGCTCCAAGGTGGCGCCGTTGATGTCCACGATGACATCATTGACCTGCACAGGCCAACAGCCTCGCTTCGCCTCGCTAAAGGGCTCCTTCCAGCCTGAATCGGCTGCAGCCCATGTTGCCTTGGCACGGCTGTGGGGCGAGAAATGACGAGACCCTCAAACTAAACCCTCAAAAGAGCAAATTGTATCTGTTTCGCCAGAACCCGGCCCCCGTTAGCCTCAGTCCGAGGGGCGCGGCCACCAGGTTCGCGCGATCCACGGCCCCGCCTCTGCGGATCGCCACCACCACCAAGCGGCCCCTCAGGCTGCGCAGTAACCAAAAGAGCCCGGAGATCGACGTGAAAGGACTCTTTTTGTCAGACTCTTTCTGCCCCCCACCCCCACCCCCCAATACGGCCCTCTGCTCTGCGCGATGCAACTGCCAGAGAAAAGGCAGACTCTTCCGGCACCGATCCCGTCCGTGCTACCGCCGCCATTTTTGTCCACCTTCTTCAGCCTTCTTCCGTCTTTCCATGTCTTTCCTTTCCACCCAAGGCCCTTGCCCGAAACCCCAGCAAGTCTGCTGAGTGCTTCAGTCGCAAACTCTGGAACCCTACGCAATTTCGTTTGCACTTTCCATGCAGAGCAATCTTGACCTGCATGCCTTTGCATGATTACCCAACTTACTGAATTCGAAACTGGACTTCCTTGTCACATAGCTTGGTTCACCAAGCAGGCTGTGCATCATCCCTGCTTGCTTGGTCGTGGGGGGAAAAACTGAAAATGGGGGGCGGGAGGGCAGGCGGGACAGGCTCGAAAGACATCAAAGCTGTGGCAAGTGGCAGCCGATGCTTGACGTCCATGCCCAGCTGGTCGAGCTGCTCCTTTTTTCGTATCGCGATGGCGTACTGCTTCTGCGTGGATCCCTGGAAGCGCTCCTCGCAACAAACCACAAAAAGGCACACTTCCTTTCCCTAGTCTCATTTCGGACTTCGGAGTGTCTTGCGGCCCGGCGACATCGTTGATCCTGAGCTGACACGCACGCGGACACCTCTTTGCGACTTGCCGTCTCCAGTGGCCCCGGCGGGCCGTCGGTGGCCCCGATGGCGTAGGCCGTGACCTCGACGCCTTCGTCTTTTGCGGCACAGCAACACGCAGCCGCAGCCTGAGAAGACAAGAGCCGGGCTCTGCGCTAAAAAAGGCTACAAAAAAAGCAATGGACTCTATAAGGCATCAAAGCTAGCATACGGTAGGGGTCGCAGAAGAAGCTGCAAGTGGTCGTGGTCGTCAGTACAAGAGGGGATGGCACCGTACGCTGCCTTTCAAGCTGAAACTGTGAAACAGCAAGGCGGTGGTGGCACTGCGTTGCCAAAGCTGGCCGTTGTGGTGGCACGTTTGTTTGCCAATTCGCGTCTTTTCAGTTCACGGCCGTGAAGTTGCAAAGGGCTACGCCGCGGCGACGACTACACTCTTGCTTCTTTGGGCACTTTAGGAACTTTAGGCCTTCCGACTGAGCCGCCGGCATTACCCATTGTTGGACCCTGGACACCGTGACCCCATCCTGCCAAGGACCCTGAGCCCAAATTGCAGGCTGCAGGCGGAGGGGGGAAAAGTGGCTCTACGACTCCCAGGCCCTGCGAGGCGAGGCAAAGTGCTGATAAGTGCTGCTGACTGCAAGCACTCTCTTTCTGCAAAGAACGCTCTCTCGGAAGCTAAACAGCTCCTGTCAGGTATGCGTCCTCGCTTGCCGGTTAGCGCTTCGACCACCTGACCACCTCTGTCTTTTTATCCTTTGTATCTTTGCTGCTTTCGCTTGAACCCATGCCGCTCGCAAGGCGCTGGCGAAGCCGGACAAAAGGACCTCGTCCGTGGCCAGGATCGCTCGCAGTGACTTGGAGAGCTCCAGCTGCACGGCGTGGCTGAAGCCCGCTTTGATCGCCTGTTGCGACTGCGTGTGCCGGCCGCCCCGCCAGGCCCCAGAGAAGCGCGGGGCGCAGTTCTCCTCCTCAGGTCCTGCGATAGCACGAAAGAGCAAAGCAAAGGGAGGGGATTGTTGGGTCCGCCAGCCTACATACTTTTTCACATGGCATGCTTGCGGCCTGGGGCTGCGAGACGCACCAGCGCGGCACGCGGCCGCAAGCCCTGGGCCTTTGCCAGGACCTGGCTCAACTCACGGCAGACGGCGTTGCCAAAGCAGATGGCATCTTCGTAGGCATCCGCGTCGCCAAGGTCGATGGCATGGAAACACATGGCACCCAGCCCAACCGTGAGATGCGACGGGGTGTTCGGCGGATCCTGACATCCATGGACATCCACGTGAAGCAGTTCCAAATCCATCCCAAACTTCAGACTCCAGGCTTCCGAAAGCTTTCGGATCTGTTGAAACCACGCGTTCTTCTTCAGCTCCGAGGTGGCCAAGAAGTTGGGATCCCGATTCCTGGGATCCAGCAGAAAGCCGTCCCGGATGTCGAAGCGGCCTCGCTCCTCGTTCACTCGCTTCGAGAGCCTCCACAAGAGCTCCGTCCTCCTCCGCTCCAAAGCCGACCAACTCAAGACGCTCCCGTTGAGGAAACGAGCACAGCCCGAGGCGATCTCCTGAGAGACGTGATGGAGGGAGTGCAACTGAGCAGAGAGAGAGAGACGGAGAGAGAGACGAGAGACAAGGCAGAGAGGACACCGCTCGGCTGCGGCTGGGAGGCGATCGTGTGCTTCTCCACCAGGTGCGGCGACTGCCCGTCGCGGAGCCTCAGGCCAAGGCTGTCACGGCTGCGGCTGCCACAGATGTAACATGTGTTTAACATGTTGTAGCGACCAAGTTGGTCTCAAAGCAGCAGTGCCAAACAGTGTGGTGCCGTCAGAAGGACCGGCCGGGGACCGAAGGAAACCAGCTCACAACGCGGTCTCCCGCTGCTCAGCCTCGGGCAAACGACAGAGCATCGCGCGTGCTTCGCAAAATCCAGATGCCGAGCCGCATCTCTTCGGCACTGGCCACCAGGACCTCCAAGTCCGCCAGGTCCTCCAAAGCACTCCGGAACCGAGGTCCACCGAGCGCTTTAAGCTCCACTCCTCCAAATCATCCTCGTTGTACAGCTCTTCCCTAAGCTGTCAGACTGTCCCTCATGCCCGTTAGAGCAACCTGACAGTGCCGCCACGCCACGACAGCTTCGAAAGCGCTTGTCTCCAAAGCTCCACCGCCTCATCCTCCCAGGCAGGCAGGTGTCACAGAGACCACATTCGACTGGCACGGCCTCGGGCGTGAAATCATCGGCTGTGGGCGGTGATGGCGGTCTGAGGCAACAGTGGCAGCAGGCAACGAACAGCGCATTGCGCCGCTGCCGATCCCTGCAATGCTCTGCATCTGCCTGCCTGAGCGTGGGTGTTCTCGGAGGCGTGTCGGTGTCGGGCTCCCAGGCTGTAGCCACCTCCGTAGCCTGCTGGACAGGATCCTCCTCCAACAGAGCAGCGTCCTCCCGTAGGGAGAGGCCGCGGTCCTCTTGGCAGCATGCCGCGTGATCCTCGAACCAGTCGAGCAGCTGGCAGCTCCTCGGATCGGGCCGCAAGCTCCCACAGTCTGAGAGGACGCTTCGCTGTTGTCTGGTGCGGAAAAGCAGCTCGCTACAGTAGTAGACAGACCTCAGCGAAACATTCCTAGTTGGGACAGCCGAACCAATGCCTAAATAGAAGACTTTCCAGGTCAATCGCAGTTTCTTGGACAGGCTGCCGGCACGTGGAACAGCGGCCTTTTGCCGCACGACCGCAGACCACACAAAGCATCCTGAAAGCCATCGGAAAAATCTGTAAGCGCTTCTCCAGCTTTTGCACCGAGACCGCAGCTCTCAGGAGGGGCGCCGGAGGCTGCGGGGGACCATCGTGCCATGGCATGTGTTGATGCTCTGCCCAAACTGTTTAAATCGTCGGAGCTTTTCAGTCTGATGGACACGCTTGTGGGGCTCTGCAACTCAGTTTGGACTGTCACGCACATCCGTGTGTTCCACATCTCCCGGTGGGTCTCTGATCCATGGAGCCTGCGATTCGAAAGCTCGCGAAACCACACAAACACATACTTGACTGGAATCTCACGCACACAGCCACCTCCAGGCTGAGCGGGCGGCCCTTTCTAAAACCCACTTCTACACTGTGTCAAGTCGAGCAGGGAGACTGAGCTTCAGTCTGTACGGTGCCAACGCTAACGCCAGTGCTGCAAACGGGTTTCTTGGGCAACTGGGTGATACTACCCACTCTGTTAGCATGTTCTGTCTTGTAGCTGCACGCAAAAGCTTGCAAAAGCCATGCAGTTCTGCATCGCCGGAAACCCACTCATCTAAGCGACCACCAGAGACTTCTTGGGATGCCTGCTGGTTCTCTCGCAATCTGGCGGGGGCTTCTGTACAGCCAGGCGAATGAATCGACCCCAGTGCTGAAACCTTGACATCATCAGGACGACCCAACACATGCTTGGAGAACACGCCGTGGTATGCTTTTGTCTCATCCCTGGGGTACAGTAGGGGGAGTAGGGCGAACACTTTACTTCGGTGCGCCGTGTTACAAGGATTCCGTCTAACAGCAATACTACGCCTAGGCTATTTCCCAAAAGAAGTTCCTGCTCAAAACCTGCTGACCATACTGCAGCACGTCTTGTAAAGATGCAACCCGAACTCAGCCCGCGCTCCTACAGGGCTTTTGTCTCGGCGCTCCCAGTACCCGGCTGCCTGGTCCCGGCTGGCTTTCCTCTAGCAGGCCTCTCAGTCCGCAGAGGGGTTCTCTCCCTGGGTCCCGCTAGCCTCTCTCTTGGCTCGGTCTCCTTAACTGCCTACCTATGCTGCCTATGCCGCATGAGTCTTCACCCGGCTGCCAGCTTCGCTGCGCTTCGCTGCGCTTCGCTGCGCAGGGCCGGTGCGAAGCCTCAGATTCCTTTGGAAAAAAAGGGCTTCGCTCCGCCCTCCCTCAGAGCCCTCAGAGCGAGCAGACGCAGCAGACGGCCTCTTGCGAGTCGGACGGCAAGTGGCTCTCCTCTTTCCGGAGCAGGCCTGGCCTTCGCTTCCGTTTCGATCACCGGCAAGACCTTCGCCTCCTCCTTTTGGACCACCAGAGACCCGGAGAAGTCGAAGTCCAGCGGCTCCAGCGGCTCCAGCTCCTTCTCCTTCTGGGCCTCCAGCTCGTTGCTCTTCGCGGCCTCTAGCTGGTGCAAATGCTGCAGATGTGCGGCGGACAGCACTCTCCTCTCGGGGCGGGACATCGGCGGTTCGGGTGTCGGCGTTCCTGCCACTTGCAGCTTCAGGTCGCCAGAACCGAATCAAGGAAGCAACCTCGCATGCAAACCCAGCGGCGACAGTGTAGGAGAGACGGGCTCCGGCTCGACGTCCGGAGCCTCACAAATATGACATTCTCTCGCGTCCGCAGTCTCGGCTTCAACCCTTCCATCCCTTCCCATCCGGTGCCTCGGTGGGCCTTTCGGATACATGCTGCGTGGCATACTTGTTTGCAGCCTCTGTGCTCTGCAGAGCCAGCCACTGCTCCTTGGAGGTTCGCTCCCTACACAATCCATATCACAGTGCGCATGTTTTTGACGCTGCGAAGAGCAAAAGTAGGAAAATACATACGATGCTTCGCCACAGGCTCCAGAGTTTCCTTAGTTCAAGCTGAGATGTCATCGAAAGCTATCACGGCGCATGACAGTCGTGATGATCGTCCTGGGTCGTAACATGCTAAGGGCCTTCCGGGCGTCTGTCGGAGAAATGATCCGCGCCAGCAGCTTCGAAACCGTTTCGGCTCCGGTCTTCGTCAGCGGCTGACGATCAATGAAGGGTCGCCAGATCGCCTGGGCCTCCGGAGCGGCCCCCCTCCCCTCGATTCTGCACAACACTCCTTCCATATAGCGTCGGCATGCAGGCCTTCTCAAAAAGATCCAAGGAGAAGCCTTCGTGAAACGATCGGTCCTCGGATCTGCGTGTTTTTTGCTTCTGCGTGCCGACGTGCGTGTGAGAGACAGCCACCTCCTTCGCTTTAAAGCGTTTTCCCGGAGTCGAGGAGCGACAATGTCGTGCAGGGAAGGCAGCGGCGGAGAGCCTCCGCTACGCGGCCCACGGCAGTGGGGGAAGAACCGGAAGGGAAAGGCTCCTCCTTCCCTCACCTCAGGAAGAGCAGCCGCCAAGTGCTTCCTCCTCCTCTAAATTGCCAAAAAAGAAGAGGAAAACCGCCACCAAAAATTGAAGAGAGAGAGCCCCAAAAAGAGAGCCTAAGAGGGCCCCCCAATTTTCGCTTTCCGCCGGGAGACGTTGGGAGCGGTGCCTCCGTACTGCTCCTCGAGCTGGTTGGCCTCGCAGAGCTGCCTCATGCTCTTCGCCTGGACGAAACGAGGAGGAGAGTGGGTTCTTGTTCTGGGATTCTATTATTAAGTTACCATAATAAGGAAGCCATATTGTTTACGATAGATCCCTACACTATGGTAACTTCAATTAAATCCCCTATCAAGAACCCAGAAAAAGGAGAGGGGGGACGAAGAGAGAGAGAGAGAGAGAGAGAGAGAGAGAGAGAGCGGGCGCGACGGGCGAACAGCATGGGGGGCGAACTGTGCTGCTTCTAAACGAGGTGCAATGTCGGCATCCGCCACAAACTCCACCTTCGATTTCTTGTCTTCAGGTATCAGCGAATTCACAATCGCCCGGACAATTGAAGGCATGTGGAAGATCTTTGTCGTGAAGTTGCGGCCACCTGCAGGCCAGTGACAACCGTCGACGGCATGATTTCTCTGCACGCAGCGAGCTTGACCATGCAGCCAAGTCGCAGTACACCTCTTCCAACAAGCGGGTCACGTTCCTGCACCCAAGGGGTGATGGCGTAAACACCGCCGACAGCACACTTGCTGCCAGAAACGTTAGGTTGAAAAGCCGGTTGGCTCCAACATTGCCGTGCCGACCGTCTTTCAGCTTCTCGCCAGGAGCTGCTTTGGTGTTCTACCCTCACATACTAGGGTTGAAAGACGAGCCGACGGCACCTGCAGACGGTGCGGAAAGACGATGCCGCTGCCATTGACAGGCCGCAACCCGCCAAATCCTGGCCATGCGCTTATAGGTCAAGCCTCTGCTGCGACATGGAAAACGTGCCGGAAGTTCTACAATAAGCACCCAGTTCTCGACTCGCCCCGGGACCATCAGGTATCGTACAGCGAACTCGAGAATGAAAAGAATCATCCTGCTGGAAGGCTGGGAAATGCCAATACGTGGGATGACAATCAGAAAATGCCGCATCCTTGTGGCCCGATCTGCGTCAAATTTAGTGATCTTCTCCATTCGCCAAATCTGCAGAGCAGCATTGTGCAGCACCATGGAAACCTGCAACCTTGACTGAGCCGCTGGCAAGGACCGGGCGACAAGATCGATCTCTCCCATGCCAGTACATCATCCCGCTCTTCAAATCGTTGAGCACAGACTCCTTCAAATAGGTTCCATGAGTAGGATCAGTTCAATTCATAAACAGGAGACTCTGGACGAAAGCTAGCCGCTAGCAGCCGCTAGCATGTAGCAGCTGCCTGGAGAACGAGCCGAGCCGAGGAAGACACGACACCAGCAACGGATAGGTTCGAAAGGAGTCGCCCCTCTTTGTTCTGTGGGGTCGGTCCCTTCGTTTCCTGGTTCCGAAACGTGTTTGTCTACGGCCCAGCTCCTCGTGCACTGGCATCTTCTGCACTCGCATCTCCAAGTGCGTGGCGATCGTGCTAAGCGCCTGCACCGCACTGCACCGCACGACTTCTGAAGCCTGGAACTCGAAGGAGCACCGATGTCGAGGAGCCTTGTCTACACGCAGTTTCGACTGCCTTAGCTGCGCAAGACGCAACCGACGTCTGAAGACCCGCCGCACATTTCCGCATTTAAAAGAAGAGCTGCTGCAGGATCCGGAGAGCATGCAAACGCACGTAGGACGGGATCACTCCGTCGCCCAATGGAGCCAAAGCCTTCCGCGTGCTTTTGCAGCACAGCAGCTCTATGATGGCTACCGTCTCTTGCTGCTATCTTCGTCATCGTCGCCAGGGACGTTCATCGTCATCGCTTTCACATGATGACATGGTGGCGATGATTGCAATCGAACAGAGCAGCAACGGTGTTGCAGCACCCACACCCCACCCCCCTGACCTGGTGCGCGGCCACGGCCCCCGAAGTCGGAGCTTGCGAAGGCGCCGAAACATGTAAGAATCACGATAAAGAAAAATAGTGTGAGATATTGCGAGCATGGCTTTCACAAATCCGCGCTTCTCCAGGACTGCACGGCGGTAGACTTGCTCTGCTCATGCGCTTACCGGGTCCCCCCTGCCTTCTCGTCTTTCAATGCATCGTGGAGGCTTTCAAGGGCCTTCTGCTCGAAGTCCAACAAGGGCACATTCAGGAATATCAGGCGATTACCTGAGGGCGCGGCCCGGCAACCACTACACAATCGCACGCACGAAGTGTTCCTCATGTGGTATGCATGCCCTGAATGGACGGAATGCGTGGATGATGGGTGGATGTAACGCAATGCGCTGCCATGGGAATGCAGCGCATTGGATGGAGGGATGGATGGACGGACGGATGGATGGATGGATGCATGGATATGTGGCGCATGTGAACCAGTATGAAACTGTTGAACCCAGGCTCAGATCCTGCGTGAGCTGGAAATCAACAAGATATGATACAACAAGCCCGTATGCACCGCGGATTGATTTGAATGTCATTGAAGTTTAGTCATGAAAGGGCACGGATGCGCTGGTCTCGGGGAAGGAGACGCGCTACCATGGTTGGGACATGGAAGCTCCTGTGACTCTACGCATGTGCTCTAAACTTATGCTTCGGGGCAATCCGTGACACTTAGCGTGTAACGAAAAACCTAAGGAATGGCATGTCGATGGAATGAGTCAATGTGAAGTTGTGAAATCTCTACATCACGGGCTCCCGCCATCAACTAGAAAAGAGAAACCATTGGGGGATCGTTTCTTGAAGGACTGGGGGATCATGTTTATACACTTTGGTGATGTTCGACTGACATGGTGGTCCTCGACTCCTGAGAGGCAGCATGGATGCGATCTCAGGCGGGATACGACGATCCTCGGTCATTTCGGACGGGGGTCCTTCGCACCTGGTGGGGGCGATTGGCTGTCGTCGTCATCCTCAGACACACTCCAAACCTCTTGCTGTCGCGCGGTGAAGGAGCCGCAGACACACTCGTCACATGGTTTCCTCTCATGTGGGGTCCTCAGGTCAGTAGGGGATTCGGGTCCAGGAAATCGACAAGACGGCCGCACCTTCTGACATGGGATGCGTTCGTGTCTTCTACGAAACCAGGAGCCGAAAGGACTTTAGGTTTCAACACAACTGCTGCAATTGAACCGGTCTCGGAGGTCAAGGATCAGATGCATCCAAGGCTACAGACTTACAGACTGCCGTGGCTAAGACCCCCTTTCATTTAAGGTCAGCTCCCGCCACGACTCAGATAAGGTGTACAGTGCATGGTGCAGTCGGGCAGGTGGAGCAAGGAGGGCAGTGCAGCAGTGCAATTAAGCAAAGGGCAAGGTTATACAGCAGCAAGGAAAGGCAGTTCAAAGTGCGACAGTGCACAGTTCATGAGATCATGCAGCAAAAGGAAATCAGCAACATCAATCATGAAGTGCAGCACCGTTGCTCTTACCTGTGCGAATAACGTACCCGCATGGAGGGGCTTGTATACTGTATGTACGCAACTATACGTATTTATCCGCCGAGGGCTGGGGAACGGGGAACGTGCATATGTATGTGGGGTATCCGTAAGTTTGATACACGGAAGTACCTCTACATACCTGTCCTGCAATGGCTGGTGCATGTTCCTCAAATTCCCTTCCAAAGTGCGGCTTGTCGTGTGCGTGTGTGGTGCGGAGGTCCTCCTCCGCACAGAAACTGTCAACTGCATGTACATAGGGGGCGACGGCGTATTTGTGCAAGTACCTTGAGGTTTGATACATGGGGTCCCGCGCATGCACCCGTCCCACAATGGGGTTGGTCGGTAGCTTAATGCTTTGGTTACTTTTCAAAGGGTGGTATGTCATGCACACCCCGACCTCCGCGTGCTTTGCCGCAGGAAAAGCAAGAGTCTTTTTTGCGTGTGAACGTACGTGCTTTGGGGCTTTTGATGCTTCCCATCTCTGGGCCCTGCCCAAGTTGGCCAGGTCTTGGCCAGGTGGTCGTGGAAAGCCATTGGTCAAACGACTCAGCCGCAACAAACCCGGCTCACCCGAATCCGCATCTCTGCCGAGATGCCCGGCTTTCCCTCCGGCGCGGGGGTGCCGCCGCGGTGGATGTCGTTGGCCGACGGCTCAAAGAGCACCTTCTTCAAGAGGAGAAAGCTCTGCGGCGTTTCTGCAAGGTCTCTCTGGGCTGCCACGGGCGAGCAGCGGCCAAGGCACGACTTCCGGTGGCAGCGTGAACTCGTGCAAGGCCTGGGCCAAGACCTGGGCAGCCGCCGAAGGCAAAGGCGCAGCTCGGCGCAGCTCGCAAAGGGCTCGGAGAGGCTCGGAGAGGCTCGGCTCGTTTTCGACAAGGCACCAAACCACCGATCGCCGGGGCCGCGTGCGCCTCCTCGAAGAGCGTTGCCGTGCAGGCCCTCAGCACAGGCAAAAAAAAGCCCGAAACACACACACTCTCTCTCTGCTCCCTCTGCTCTCTCACTCTGCAGAGAGAGCGAAAGTCTTCAAGACATGGAGACGGAGGCCTCTTGGAGCGGGTCCTTAGAGCCGGCCAAACAGGGAGGGATCTCCAGCCCCAACCCTCGACTCTTTTGGGACTGACTCAGGCTCCCACGCCATACATAGCCCACCACACCTTTTTCTGGTGCGTTTCTTTGCGTTTTCTGTCGGATCATCTCAGAAAGACTGCGCGCTCCGTGACGTCACTCAGGGCACCGGCTGCTTCAAGGCATGCCAAGAAGGACTTTCGGTGTTCAAGCCCCGCCAGCCCAAAGAAACAGCGGCGGTAGCATGCTTCATGTGTCTGCGACAACTGACGAAAGGAAACTCGCATTGAGAATGTCTTGAGACTTCGCTTTCATGCAGAGGCCCTACAATTTTCCTGGGGGCTGTCGCAGACCTCTTCCTGGATTGTCCAGTGCTGGCAGCTCCTGCAAACACGACATCCTCTCCCGCTCTCCTGCCCTACTCCCAAGGTCTCTGCAAGCAGGGGGAGGGCCGGGGCAGCCGCGCGCCTGTCGAAGCAGAGGACTTGGCCGTCCGGCAGACGAAGGCTTAGATCGCCTGCTGGACTGAGCTGAAGGGACTCGGACTTCAGATCCTCAGCAAGAACTGTTTTACACTTTACCGACTTTACCAAAAACGCATGTCTGTGTGCTCTTGCCTGCTGCTGCGGCTGTTGCTTCCGCAGAGAGGTTTGCTGTGCTTTTTCTCGTGGTGCTGCAGAGGGGCCATCGGCTCGCAGAGCTGCCGGAGCTCCGTCTGCAGAAAGAGAAGCTTCGATGGCGTCTCGCCCGGGCCCTGCCCCAGCTTGCTGTCCCTTCGCAGGTCCAGGACGCTCAGCCGGCTGTCGCAGCCCAGGACCAGCAGGAAGCCTCCAGGCGCGGACGCGGAAACCAGAACGAGAGGCACAAGAGCCACACGGTGCTGCGGCTCTTCGCTTCACGCTTCGGCGGCTTCGGGGACCGTTGCCTCCAGTTCGGATGTCCAGCTGCAAGACGGGGCTGTCGAGCACCTCGAAGTGCCGCGCAGTCCCTAGAGCTCTCCGCCGAAGACTTGCATGCAAATGTTCGGCTCCGCTGGGGTGTACAGCAGAGGGAGAGATGCTCTGCTCTCGTGTCACAGCATCCGACACCATCCCTACAGCCTTGCAGCGACGTGAGTCCAGTTTTCTTCGGTTGCATGTTCGCCTCTGTGTCTAGTCGTGTCTAGTCTTTTGACATCGCGCATGTTCTGCTTCCACCCCCGTCGCCCAGCCTGTCACAACTTTCTTTACACGACGAATCTCGCTTTCCATGCTGGAGAGCTCTCGCTGATTTTTTGCAGGTCGGAGAGCCTGGCCCTGGCCCCGCAGAGAAAACACAAGGCAAACAAGGAGTCCTGATGTAGACTTAGGCTTGCGATGCCTCCGAAAAAACCGAAGCACATGGAAGTAATAGCCGGCAGTTGAAACCCGCTTGAGAGTGGGGATGGTCGGCTTCGCGAACAACTCCGCGAGTCAATGCGAACTAAGCGAGCGAATGCCTGGTACGTCTGCTGCTGGGACATATTATTCTGTCCGCAGACCCCCGCAGAATGGGATCTCCGGGGTGACTATAGATCTTCTGGGGCCGTTGTGAGGTCAGCGAACATGTACAAGAGAAGATCAAAGAACGCGATGCAGTGATGCCCAAGTGAACATTGGACCTAGGACCGAAAAGCTGCAAAGCTAAGTTTCGGTCCATAGGCGGGAACAACGCATATCCGCCCACCGTGCTGAGCAAGTGTAGGGCTGTGCGCGTCGCAAACGCGACGAAGCCCTGAGCCACTGTTGTATGCTCTACGCTTCCTCGAATCTGATGCTCCCAAACCAGCTTGCCACACCTCCAGGCACTGACCAGGGTGCTGCTAGCACCGTGTCTACATCGGGTTTCAAGGAGCAGCGCCACGCCAGATTCGTTGTCCACCACATAGCTGGACCTTGCCCGAGGTGAGGCGGACTCCTCGTCAGACTCACTCCCGTCACTGCTCTCCATCGCATCAACCGCGTCGGAAGCTTCTGCATCCTTCGCTTCCGGAGAGCTCGATGCTTCCGGAATATGTGGGTCGGACATGGCAGGAGGCTTGATGCGCCTACTTCCCTTCCATGATGAGGCTAATCACAAGCATGTGGATGTTCTGGGTCCCTGCTCGCCTCGTGTGGGGCTGTCTACACAGCTGCAGCTCAAACCACGAATGCTTCCACAGAGTAACAACTGCAGACACGCAGACACAGAAAGGCGCTTGCTCACGTCCTGCCCAGCAGTCCAGCCCCGTTTTCTCGCAAACGAGCACAGATTCGCAGCAATATTTAGCTGCCATGCATAGGATCCGACTGGCCGTGCAAGGCCAAGATCCGATACTTGCATCGGCTACTTCTCAGCCTAAGCCTCGAAAGGTGGGGCTATGGACTGCACCTCCCAAGCCTCACTCGACTATGACGCGGTGAACTGTACAGAAGTCGTGATAGCCTGGCTGCAGTGCATCTGCATTCTCGGAAATGACATGCTGCAAAAAGTGGTGTGCAGTATCGCGCCTGAGAGAATCAGCACCTTGATGTAGGCGGCAGGCTCGACGCCCTTTCGGCGACAGGAAGGGTGTGTCACAATGCCACAGCTGCCTTTAGCATCGCAGTACCTTTTTGCCAGTTTGGGCCTGACAGGGGATTTCTTTGACTTGCAGACGGCCTGACCTGTGCCCAAAAACGGTCTGCAAAAGGCAGCCCGAAGCGAAAACCGAGGAAGCCGCAACTCTTCCAACTCGTCTTCGGCCAAGGTCTTGAAGTTCACAGGGTCGTCCTGAACGCAGAAAAAACAAGGTCGGGCCCGGGAAACAGATCATTACGCTTCAGAGCGTCCTCTGCGCAGCTTTCTATTCCTTCAGAGAGTGTGGGACAGACACAGAGGGAGAGAGAGAGAGAGAGAGAGAGAGAGAGACAGAGAGAGAGAGAGAGAAGCAGAGAGACAGAGACAGAGAGACAGGGAGAGAGGGACAGAGCCTGAGAGAGAGAGGGACAGAAGGGAGGAGTGAATGGCCGTTTTTCGACTGGAGGGAACCGAAAGAAGCCCCCGACTTCGGTAGGCAGTACTTACAGAAACCCAGGCAAGGAACGGAGTGACCGAACGTTGCTCGTCACGATCTTCACGGTCGAAACCATCGAGCGCTCGCTCATGCCGAGGAGGATCTCCTGCCCAGGATGCAAAAGGCGCATCGCTCCGGCACATCCGGCCGTGCCGCTCCCGCCTGAGGATAGAGGCCCGTGGAGATCCAGTAGGTCTCTTCCCGGCCATCGATGATGTTCTCGCCCTCAGCTTCAGCTTATCCATTTCGGAAACTTCCACCTGGAAGAGGGCAGACGATACGTCGAACGAGCTGAGTCGAAAAACGGGGTGGCCCTCATCGAGTGAGGAAACCATCACAACCTCAGATCCCCGCAGCTTCCGGCCCGACTCTGTTGCCCCCGGCTTCAATCGAAGTGGCCCTGCCACCAACTTTCTTCCCCACCATGTCCGGCATGGCTCCAGCCTGCGTCACGACAAGTTGGAGCCCCCACAGTTTCTTTTCCCTTCCAAGGCCGAGGCCGCAGCCACAACCGGGGCAGGCAGAGACTGCAAAAAGGCCAAGTGTTGGCAGCCGCACGGCGGTGCTTGAGGAATAGAACACCCAGGGCGTGAAATGTCCAATGAGACGGCAAGCAGCCGAAGCAAAAACCAACAGCGGCTTTACCAACGGCATGCGCGCGGGCGCCTTTTCTGAATCCTTACCCCAGCGCTGCGGCTTTGGCCTTGCGCTTCAAGGCCTTGCAAGGAGCAGGAGCCCCCGAGCCCTCCCCGAGGCTTTTTGGAGCCCGGCTTATTTGCAACTTCCTGCGGCTGAGGCACCCGGGCAGCCGGCGTCAGCGCGACGTCGAAGGTGCCGGCGCCGGGTCGGAAGCGGAGCTCGTAGCCCGTCCTCGGCTCGGTGGCAGCCACCGAAAAAGGAGGGACGAAATCGGCTCAGCTCAGTTTTTGTTTGCAGCCCGGGGTCTGAAACCAGGGATGCCTTGCAAGTTGCAAAATTAAAAGGGTCGGACACGAAGCTCTTTCCGCCAGGAAACAGAAGAGAAAAAGAAAGCGACGAAATCCCGAGCCCGAGCCTGGCCAGCTGCAGAGCAAAGGCCTGCGCGCCGCAGCAGAAGGGGGGCCGTAGGTAGCTCTTTTTTGCCGTGGGGAATGGCCGGAGAAACCGTGGAAAAAACTGAAAGAAAAAATCACAGAGCCAAGCAGCTAAAAACTGGCAAACTTCCCCCGTCGCACCATGAAACTATTAGGCAGTACATGTAATGTTGCTAGCTAGGCCATGACGAGGGCTCGACGTTACCATGAAACAGTCATGGCACCATGCCGCAATGTACAGCTTGACACCATCGGGAAGTCATACAAAGAGTCATACCAAGTCAGACGAGAATGAGGTCGCGATGAAGGCATGTGTAGCGAGCCATGAATGACTATGCGCCACTTGTAGCCTTACCTTGAAGAACACGCGAATGCTTGATACTGACAGCAACCACGACATAGCTGTTCCCACCCGCCCAGCTGACCATGTCGCAACGCAGGGATCTCGAGAGTACTGAAGACTGGGGGGAGCCCCAAGGCAGAATGCACTCTCCTTCAGAAAAGACCGAGGCCAAGTACCACCCGGCAAACGCAGGAGAGAATACCCTCCTCGAGACTCCGTGTCCCAGCATCACAGGACAACTTGGACCACCCACTGTCCCGAGCAAAGCCCACTGACGATATCCAGGGGCGTCCAAGATGTATCTTGTACGTAACTTGTAAGGCTTGTTTGTACAGGCGTCAGCCACTGCTGGGAAGGGTCAAGACCTATCAACGAAAGTGTACCAAGGAAAGATAGAATCATCACAAGACATAGTTGATGATGGTGATGCGGCATGTGTGAACTATGGTTGCCGACTTGTATGTGTAGTGAAGCGGCACAGCAAAATGCACACTTATTCCCAAACTTCCCAAGGAGTAGAAAGCAGTTGCGGCACCATCTGAATTTGAAAGATCAAAGGTGATGCACCGATGCGGGCACATGATTTGGAGCACGCTTGGCGAACCATGCAGTAGAGACATGCAAAAGAGAGTTGGATGTTTGTGAAGCAGCATCAATCTCAGCAGGCCCCTTGAGTGGACTGCAACACAGCAGTACTTCAAGCAAGATGCTGAATACACCGAACAGCTCAAGGCTTTCTATTCCTCTGATGCAGTCAAGCGGGTCACTGGAATGAAGGCCAAGCAACAGAAGAGACAGCAAGAACTCGAGAAAGCACAGGCCAGCTACGAGTCCATGATGCTCGGGCAATTTTTCGCTTCTCTGACTCTCGGGGCGCAGGGTGTCAAGAAGCAGCAAGATGGATCAGACAAGCACAAAAAGCGTGGCAAGCCCATCACGGTTCACAAGACTTCAGCCTTGGCAAGTACAACATGCAAATCAAGGACAACAGGGGTTCACGAGGACGTGTTCACACAGAAGGTCGTGCTCGCACATCCAAGTCAAACTCCGGGGTGGCGTCCAACACATCCACGCATAGCTCAGAAACTCTATCCAGAAAATCTGGGCGATCCAGTTCCCGGTGGAGCAGCGGTTCAAGTTCGAGGCCTATAGTGGATGGATTTTTCCAAAGGGTCTAAGCCAAATCAAACGGCGAAGGCCAGTCTCGGGGCCAAAGCCGAGAAGTTGCAGTGGAAGAAGGAGAATTACTACACCCTTTTGACCCCAAACCCCGCCATAAAAACCCCAAGGACAAAGGTCGTGTGGCAAAGGCAACGGCAAGCATCAACGCACAAAGTGCAACGGTTCACAGTTCACGGCTGCTTAGGCGACATTCGTACTGGCATAACGATGGCACCGTCGCATATTGCGAGTTCGTCCCTGTACAAGCAGATCGAACAGCTTTGAAAGACCTTCTTGCCAGGCTTTGTTTAGACCATGTACATTATGTCAACGTTCATCGTAGCCTCATCCCGTCTTTTGTACATAACCTCGCAGCAAAGGGTTCCAAATTCTTTACCGCCTCACGGCCTCGTTGCGTGCAGCATGCCCTCATTTCTACGGTCGGTCCGACTGTCATGCTATTTCCAATGTGATGCTCAGCAGCTACATCGAGTTCAATCTCTCTCTCCTTTTCTTTTGCCCTGGCCGTGACTCTGCAGATGATTGGACTTCTGGTACCTGTGAGCCACTTGAAGATGCTCTGCCGGAAAGCCTTTGCATATCCTTGTTGGCACCCCAACGTTTCGACCAGCATTTTGGGTGCGAGGGACTGGCGCTGCATTCTGCGCTGCCACCTTGACGTGGGGCTTTGGTGTAGCAAAGGTGCCGTTTGTTTGGGCAGCCCACAGTCGAGATTGGAATCCTTTCCTAGCATTGTCCACGGCATTTATGCGGGCACTGTACATCCCTGAGGCCTCTTTCGTTGCGGTTCTAGTGCCAACACACCTGGCTGAGGTGCATGTCAACTAGACTACGGTCTGTGCCGTCATTTTGTAGCGCTCGCGCTCGACAGAGTCAGGCGAGGCAGGATACCAACATTCCTACCAGACGATGTTCAACGTCTTCAGCCGTCTTGAACACCAACCTCTCAGCCGGCACTGGAAAACAGAGCGTCTTGACGCTTCAAGAGAGAGAGGAGACTTTTTAGGACGCCGAACCCGTCTTCGGCTTGTCTCACACAAGCCTAGGGAGGAGTCCGAAAGCCGTGTTGAGACCAGGAAGGCCAGATGTACCGCTCAGGACGGAAGTGGAGGTGCCTCTTGCCTCGCCGTTTGCTTGCTGCTGGTACTTCGTTTCTGTCGGATGTCTTGACAGATGTCGACCTAGCTGGTGAGCCTGCTATGTGGCAATGCTGTCCGGACCTTCGAACATGGTCTTACCATGCTCTGAAAGTCCACCGAGGAAGGAACGGCCGGCTTCGGGCCAGGAGTGCCCACACAAACCGATTGCCTCGTCTTGGACATATGGCCACCCTTGGTGCCCACTGTACTCATGAGGCTGCGCTTAAAGCACCTCCAAAAGGTGTCCACTTGGGACACACATGCATTCTCCCTACTTCTGAGGGCGACGCGCGAAAAGAAAGGTGCCCAGTTTTTGTGAAGCTTGAGCTGGTTTGAAACAAACTTGTACGCAGTCCATTCTTGTGGACACTGTGACACAGGGATCCCCCCCCACAGTCCTTATCTTGTTTGAGCTTGAGCGCCCGGGCCTTTCATGCAAAGACTTCCTCCCTATCAATAGGAGCAAGGAGATTCTCCAGTGAGCAAAGTTCTTGGGCCTTTTGCTTGTTTCACCCCTTGTAGACTCCACCGTTTGGCTGCGTCAGGCCTAGACTCTTTGCCAGAACCTAGGACCTGGAGACCTAGAGAAGGCAGACGAACATCAACACGTCATCCTGTAATTCAGTCTTCGGCTTATCATCGTTGGCCGTGACAGGCAGCACTCTGAGTTCGTGTGACGCGTCAGCCCGCTCCTAATCCTCGACTGGCTTTCGCCGGCTTCGTTCCGCCCACGCAAGTCTGAAAGCAAGCGCGACGGCAGGCGAGGCTTCTTGCGGGGCCTGCTTGGCTTTGCCGTCCCCCAGACTCTTTGCCATTCCGTCCAGGTAGGCCTTTACCTGGAAAGATCGCCACAGAGATCAGGGGACATCCCAACGTGAGAGCGCCGAGGAGCGTTCGCCAGCATCTCCTCCTCGGCCTTGGCCTTCCCCAAGATCCGGTTGAACTCCGCGAAGCACGCGGGCGCCGCTTGGGCGGCTCGAGGTGCCGACGCGGGGGCCTTCAAGGACCAAGGCGAAGCTTCGGAAGAAACTCCGAAGGCAAAAGGCCTCCGGCGCCACGGTGCTCGTCGGCCCACTCTGCCTGCCAAAAGCGGTCCTCTGCCTCTCTTTCCACTTGCCACAGCCACTTGCCGCCAAGCCACGGAACGTGGGAGCCCAGCTGAGCGGAAATGACAGGCTGCGGTGGCCGGGAAGCCTGCAAACCCTGCAGGCCATGCCGACAGGGCTCGTTGAGTGGAAAGCCTCCGGCAAAGCGGCGGGAAGAGCACGGGACTTCGCCGTCAATCGAAACAATTCGAACTCGAAAGGGTGATAAATGCCTGCTCCCCACATCTCCCCGCCTTCACCATGGGCCTCGCGACGGAGCCACGACGCAGTTGCCACGACATGCCCCCACATGCCACGAGCCCCGCCCCGCCTCGCGCCCTGCGCCATGGCCTGGTGCCGTCAGGGCCTGGGCCTGCTGGGCCTGCGACTCCAAGGAGCAATAAGAAGAAAAAACGGTCGCAAAGGAGATCCTCCTTGCCCTTGCATATATCACGTGTCTCTGTGTCTGTGTCTGTGTCTGTGTCTGTGTCTGTGTCTGGGTGTGGGTGTGGGGGTGTGTGGGTGTGTGGGTGTGTGGGTGTGTGTGGGTGTGTGTGGGTGTGTGTGGGTGTGTGTGGGTGTGTGTGGGTGTGTGTGGGTGTGTGTGTGTGTGTGTGGGGGGGTGTGTGTGGGTGTGGGGGTGTGTGTGTGTGTGTG
>CAJNJA010081129.1:0-20935 GCA_905231915.1 Symbiodinium necroappetens | reverse complement strand
TCTCCTGGGTTCCATGATCTGAAACCTCACGGACTGCTTGATGCGCCATAGCCTTGCCTTGACTCAAGGCTCCAGCGGTGATGTTGGATGAAATCTCCGGCAAGTTGAAACCAATGTGTCTCAACCTTTCTGCCATGTCCTGATCAAGATTCTGCAGCTGCTTAACGGTGTAACCTACCACCGTGGATCGGACACCCCGATGGTGATCAGCTCCGTGCCACCGTCGTGGGTCAAACTCATGTGCCTTTTGACATATGTCTAGCAGGACTCCCGTCTTGACTTCATCATGCGATATACGTCTCTTGACTGTTCCACTTGGATCTTCAACCCATAGCTTCCCGCCTGTGAAGTTGGAAATTCCGATGATTCCAGCCGCCGACCCAACCGCGTTCGTCAAGTCTCTATGCGGACGCAGAGTGGCATCAATTGCTAGTGAGATCGTGGTGAATGTCAACGTCGGCAGCTCCTGTCTCATAAATTTGACAAGTAGCTTTGTCAAGAAAGGCCGCTCACGAGTGATTGAAGTGATTCCCGTCACACCTCCATGGCAGAACATCCCGAAGATCCAGATCTGCGCTCGATCTTGCTCCGGATTCACCAACATATCCTGCCTCTGTGTCCTTTGACCTCTCAAGTGTGCCTCCTGGACAAGTCGCCGCACATCCTCATGCGAGATGCTGCTACGACTCAAAAGCTCTCTAGCTCTAGCCTCTGACTCCCAGATTGCCTTGGTGATCTCCTCGCTCTCTTCGGTTGTCATGCGATATGCTTCTTCATTCCACACAGCCTCACACAACTCCTCAATGGAACATGTTTGACAACTCTTCCACTCAAGAGCTGTCTCTGTAGCTGCGCGCGCAGCTGTTGGCTTGTTTTTGAAGTGTTTTGAGAGCATGATCCGAATTGGCTTGAAGCTCTTCCCAATCCAGGAAAGGCAATCCATTCTGAATCCTGCAATCCACACGTTGCTCATGCCCTTGACTGTCAAGATAAGATACCGTGGCTGCCTCTCGATCCCACTTGAAGGTTCCACCAGCTTCTACGAGTCGACGAACACTCAACAGCCAGTCCCTGCTATCCTCCGTGGACTTGATGCACAACTCTCCATCTCTGGTTCTAAGCGCGGCCACTCGATCACCACGCGCCGTTACAACGGCCGTGCGGGTGCATTCCTTTATGTCCGCGAGCCAAGGGCGAATAGTCTCATTAGCACCCGAATCCACCAACACCGACGGCTGCTGACTGATCACTGCACTTCCAGCTGGATGATCAATGCACTCAAGTCTGCTGGCGATGATTGGTTCAGCCCTAGCTCCAACCAACATGGGAGGTTCCCAATCCGGCTCTTCCTCTACGCACAAACACCGCATAGCTGTCGGCACCGTTGCTCCTCCTCCTCGAGGTGCTCTCGCCACTGCTCTTGCTTTGGGAAATGCTGTAGCTGTGGCTTGAGGGGTTGCAATGAATGGAACCTTGGATGCTCTCGCTACTGCTTTTCTCGTCCACATGACGAAATCTTCAATCGTCAAGTTTAACACCCATAGACGAAGTGGATGCAACTGCCGATGCTGGTCCTCATCCTCCCCCTCATCTGAAGAAGGCTCTGCACTAGAGAAATCGCCACGCTCCACTTCCGACCACTCTGGGGTATCACCCTCAGCCCTCATAGGAATCTCTGATTCAAGTGACTCTGATCCGCTCACATCGTCACTCTCACAATCTAGACTCTGTGCCATCATGACGCGTGGAGCTGTTGACCGGGATGAAGTCAACCCTACCGCACCAACCGACGATGGGACTTCCTCTGAAACCGCGCTAGCAACTGTCACCACCGACGAAGCCTTAGCTGATGCTGCTGCCTTTGCTGCTGCTTTGGCTGCCCTTTTTTCTGCTTTCGCCTTGGCCTTCGCTTCTTGAGCGGCTTCAGCCTTTGCTTCTTCAGCCGCCTTTACATCTGCAGTCGCTTTCGCGTCACCCTTGCTAGATTGTTTCCCCTTCTCAGAAGAGGAATTTCCAGCATCCTTCCCATCCTTTCCGCTCTTGCCCTTGGCACCCTTCCCCTTGTTTGCAATCTTTTCATGCCTGAATTCGCAATCTGCTCCTTTTAGGCAACCTCTGGCAGTATTGAAGTAAGAGCATTACGGCTTTGCACCGACACCCTTTCCCCCAGTAGCCTGATTGGCCGAAGGAATGGCATACTCATCACCCTCATGTTTCCGATGGTCCTTGGACGACGAAGATGTCGGCTCTTCAGCTTGAATCCGGGTACATTCGGCTTCCAATACCTGAAGGAACGATGTCACCCCGTCGTGGGATGGTACCTGGATATTATGCTGCAATCTAAGTAAGCTCAGTCTTGTTCCCAACAGAGCGTGTTTTTCCTCCAGCTGTTGGCATAAACTGTTCAGTGCAGCAATCGATTCGTGAGGAGTCTGTTCTGGTACTCCTAAATGATCCGCGCGTTGCTTGGCCAGTCTCCACCTCCTGAGCGTAGCAAGCAACTCCTTGCAAGATGATGCCGTGGGAAGTTGCCTGAGAAATCTCTGCAACGACACTTGCTCAGTGATGCCGCCTGGCATCAGCACCTCGCTCACCGTCTCCATCAATGCAATAGTGGATACCGCCTCATTTGGAGTCCCCTTCTCAAGAGCAGGTTGCTTCAAGGACGACGGGATTGCCTTAAGCAGAGCTAGGCTCAATCGGGTTTCCATCTCCCTTTCATCCGGATGAACTACTGGCAAAGTTGACTCACAACCATCCCTCAGGCGCTTCTCATAATTGGTTTGTCCCTCCTGCGCTCGCTTTCGAAAGAACTGGGCAAAAGATGGGGAGATCGCTTCCGCCAGTGACGCGGCTTCTGTGCACCACTGTCTAAACACAACTCCCTTTTCCCACGGTTCCCCGGTTCCCCATGAGGAATCGTGAGTTTGGGAAAATCTTTGATCAATTTCATCTGTCCCGCCGGAATCTTCGCACCAGAATTTCTTAGACCTGGAGGCTCTGCAGGAGCTGACTGCACAACCTGAGGGTCCTCTTCCTGGTCTAGCCATTCATCAACAGCATCCTTCTGCCACGGATCCTCAGCTCCATCGCGCTGGGGAGTCATCTGGAACATCTGGACGCCTGATGTTGTGCGATGCTTTGGCGTTTCAGTTTCAATGATTTCCTGAGCCTTCGCCGCCTCCTCAAATCTCTCATAATGTACCTCTTCTGCAATCTGCTGGGGCATCCGAGGTTGACGACGAAACGATGAAGCTCCGGACTCCCCGCTAAACCCCACATCAACGTGAGTTTGCCAGGTTTCAAACCGGCTGGTGAGATCTTCTGACCGCTGTCTAAGCTTCTCACAGAGTTTCTCATTCCCATCCACACGTTCAAAGAAATGTTTCAACAACACATCCATCTCATCCATTCTACGCTGGATGCGGGTCTCACTCTCTTCACTCTTGATCTGCGCGCTTTGTTGTATGGTGGGTTGTTGATGCTCAAGGCTTGACAATGCAGCTTTCATCGAAGCCACTTCATCTCTCAGCGCGTCCGCTGAGGTAGCCTGGGTTTGCAACTGTATAATCTGATTCTCAAGGGCACCCAACCGAGTCTCCATCGTAGACTCAAAGGCGACCTGACGCCTCGACATATGGGTAACTGCACTCTCTATCTGCTGGATCTGTTCTCCAAGCTCCTTGAATTTGCCGTTGGCGTTGTTCAAGGCAACATGATGATCACTCGCAGCATTGAGCAGTCTCTCTGTTTGATGCTTCACTCCATCTAGGTCCCCGGTAATTCCCGACAAGCACGATGCCAACCGCTCTGTTCTTGCCTCAAGCTCCTGAGCCACCAAACGAATATTGCTCTGCACGTCCTTGATGGTCTTAGCATCGGCTACGACGGCAGCTGATGATTGAAGCAATCTCAGAACTTCGGCCGGCGCCTGAATCTGCAACATTTGCTGCATCCTCATACGCACCACATTTTCTGATGATGATTCATCGAAATGCTGAAGCTGTGGCGAAACTGAAGCACTCGCTGCAGAAAGGGATTGCGGTGGAGCATTTGGGCTCATCACCTGTGAGTGGTGACGGCTGCTGTCAGTGATGATGCTGAATGCTGGAGACATAATCTGATGCTGCTGCTGTTGTTGCTGCAGATTCATCCTTACACTATGTGGAACATCATCTAAAGAACTGTATTCCATGTCACCATCAACACTACACAGCTCACCACCTTCAAATCAAGCTCCGAATAACCCTGAAAGAGTCAAGGAAGAAAGGGGAACCAGGATACAGGGGGTATCCTGGGAACCACACCCCAAACCCTCAATCGGAAACGTCAAAACCCTTCGCCGAGACCTTGGTGCACTTCTCGATTTGTGCATCATGCTTGAGCCACATGAGTGGCGTGTCATCCTTGCGCAGGGGCCATGCTTCAATGGACCTGGCAATGTCATCCTTGCACAGGGGCCATGCTTCAATGGTCCTGATAAAAGGCCTTAGTACACTTCTCGATTTGTGCGGATCGGCTGCGCAAACACAGCATTTCCTGCCGAGTGCCCGGGGTCGTCCCCAGGTAAGATATCTTCTCGTCAAGGTGCCTTGGTTGACTAGGGCATGGCCTCAAAGTCAAACAGCCGTGCTTGTCAAGGCTATAAGGCGAACAAGTATGTGTGCAAGTGCTTTGTGGTTGTTTCGAAGGAGACAGGCGTCAAGGACTTGAGAGTCTGGGGGTAGACAGTCTTCCTCGATCTTCCTGGGTCTTTACCAAGGTCATTTATGGTCTATTTTACCTGCTGTTTCGCAAAAGCGGGCAGCTGTTCCGTCACACGCCTACAAGCTGCCTGCATGCTTGGCATGATCGGGCTACACTCCGACCCGCATGCTTTCAGCTCCCAATTATGCGGGTCGTACCGCGAGTCTGGTTTTCCGCAGGGTTTCTGTGTCCCTTTGTGCCTCTAGGAAACTTGAGCTGGATTGAAATTTCGGGTTGCAGCTGCAGCTCCGAGGCGCCCGACGATGCTATCGTCACTCCCCAAGGTGCCGGAGTAAAGCAGGGACTTCAGTGGGGGAGGGGCTACCAATCAAGAGGAAATTCGAGTGGTGCTGGTACCCCAACTCCACCCTTTGTCAGGACCAGTTGCCTGGGCGACGTACACCCGATCAGCGGTTGCCAGCGGTGAAGTGGACAGAATTCTGACAAACTCCGGCCATACTGTTCATTGCTGTCAAGACATGCAAAGAATCAGTTTGCTTCTGACGGTCGGAACCTGACAGCAGCTGACAGCCAGTCGTACCGTCATTTAGTTTGGGACTGTTCATGGCACTGAATCCGCGGCTTGCTTGTTCCGTTGAGGCTGGCATTTGGACAACCGAGCGCACAGCGAACTCGTGGTGGAAACATGAACTGGAAACCAGAGAAGCGCGTGACCGAAACTGGCTCCTAGTAATGGAATCCGGGCCAGGGTCGTGGGTGCACAGGCCTCCGGTCTCCGTTGCCTCGTTTCCTGGCTCCCGTTCGAGAAACCATGCGACCTCTTGGGCGATTTCCGTTACTGTGCCAATTGGCCATTCGGATTCTTGCACTATCGGTGGGGTTTCCGGTCCTCGCACGGGCTTTCTTGGTTCCCGCAGCGACCTTTGGTCATGGTTGCTTTTGCTGCCTTTTTCTCCTGTCTGTTACGATCCTTGCACAATGGTGCGTATATTGTGAGTGCATTACGTGCCATTACACGAACGTTACGGATTGCACAATCCGCATAATCGTCTGCTGCGTTGCTAGCCCGGACCCAGACGTCAAGCAACAAGCTCTGCATATTAGAAATGCCAGACATTCAAAAGAAGAAAGCCAGAAGAGAAGCCTTCCTTGGATTCCTTGGTTGATCTATGCAACTCGCGGTTGTGTGTTAGTGCTGCAGATTACCATTGCAGAAACGTCTTAAATCTGTGAGCCCCAAGAATAAGAAGTCCTCGTCCGCAAGCTGGACCCCGCAGGTGTCTGTGCCGGCCTTATCCCACCAGCAGCCATGCGATGGAGCCACTCGGTGCCCCACCAGGACCTATGGTGCAGCAGTCGCATATTCAGGTCAGATGTTCGTGCCGCAGACCTTGCACGCCATTGCTATGTTCTAGGTGCTGAAGGTCGGGAGTCGAGTCTTGGCTTGGGCTGTTTAGTCATGCATGGCTTGATGGAGCATAGTTAGGCTCCCGGCGGGTTCAGAGTTTTTGATCGGGTGATGGACAGTTTCGAGCAGCACTCGCTCAACTGCCAGTGAATGAAGCCGTGCAAAGATGATTTCTAATCCATCACGGCCTAACTGATTCCCTGTCTAGACTATAGATGGCAGTGACAGGTGAAAGTTCTCTGGTCAACCTCCCATTGCTACTGCTCAACCTCCGGAGCAGTGCCAACACCGAACACCCTTCTCTTTGAATCCGTGCTTCCACGTGTCGAGGACGCATCCTGGGTTACCTTGCTGGTTGAGAGCTCCTCAGGTAGGCCGTGGGCCGTAATTAGGGCGGCTAGGAGTCGTTCAACGATGCAGAACCATTTAGCCAGACGACGATGGAGGTTTAGCGAATCCACGACAGATTGCGAAATTGCGATGTAGCAGGTTCCTGGGACAGGCTGAGGTTGCTTGGCAGGATTTGTAATCGATCGGCCTGTGCAGAACGAAATGCTGGGTGACTTTGGCCCCATCCTGGTTCCGCAGACATCGACACTGTAAGGGTGTAGCTCGGGCACGAAACCGGCCATGCATCAAGTGCCATGCAACCTGTCTTGCACACGCCAGGCTCGAAACCCAGAACTAGTGCCCAGTAGACCAATCTAAAGCAGGGCTCCTCATCAAGCCGAACCGTCTCGACAGCTGGCAGAAAGTCAGCTTCGCGCGGCCAGGACCACCTTCCGTGGTTACTCAAAAGGTTCTTCTGCAAGCCTGACCATGACGAAAGGGGAAAAGATTCTCATGACCGTGCTGACGATGATGCTGGTGATGAGGATACCGCGTCATTGCTGCGGCTGTTGATGTTTTTGTTGCTGCTGATGCTGATGATGACGATGATGAGCTATGAGGATGATGATGATGACGATTGTCGTAGTGATGTCGAATAACCGGCGATGGTCAAGCGTAGATGATAGGGATGACGGAGTGATGAACAGGGATGGCGACGATGGTTAGCAAGCAGTTATCAGTAAGCCCATGATCATATAGTTGACGATCGCATTGCAGTTACGGCCATGGTGAGGTTCAGAACCTGGTTTAGTATCATCCAGGTTTGCATGTTGAATTTGCCAGGTATCTGTACTACCCATCAGTTACTCAGTCGAGTCCATCCTCTGAGAGTCATCATGTCTTCCTTCGTCCTTCGCTTACTGACGCTGGTGGTGGATTGATCCAGTCAGTACTGCTCTTTTGCCACTCGTGTGTTTGCCGACAGTTGTCGCCCCAGCCCCCAGCCACAAATCCACAGACCCACCACGATGCTGCTTTTCCGAAGCCGATGCCGCACCAGGACACCTGCTGGTCCTCGTTGGCGCTGCGCTTGCTTTGGCATCCCAAGGTTGACGGATGGGATCAATTGTGCATCAATACTCATTCGGGGTTCGGAAGTTCCGATTCAGGCGGGAAGAGTCCCCCAACTTGGCATATTTCCGGCAAGGAGCCAGTCGCCAAGATAGCATCTCATTTGCGATTTCCCAGGTGTACTTGCGGATAGCTTACACAAGGCGCCTACTCTTTCGGAACATCCCATTCGAAAGGCCAGAAATGGCCGCGCGGAAGGTAAAAGTAAGTAAATGTTTTGCGGTCCGCGAGTCAATGGGGTTCGCTGCTGTGCATTGAGAGGTCATTCCCAAACTCAACGAAACATGGATTTGCACAGTCTTGCCGGAAAGTACATCGAAGCATTCCCTTCAAACACCACAAAGCCCGTTGTCCTGGAGGTCATTACCCGGCGCCTTGTCACGCTGTGCAGGCGAGCTGCACCCCCTTATCTTTTAAAGCAAGCTCTTGTCCATGCTTGCTTCAGGGAAAGTCATCCCCTTCGTGGATTTTATCATGTTCAGAAGACATATCGCCAGGTGCTGCATGAGCTTTCGGGCGTGCTTCCAGAATACTGTGCGGCAGAGCGTAGCCTATACTACAGAATCTATACAACAGCATAGCATAAATTAGCGGACTGAGCCCGCATCTCCTGAGAGACTGGAGACGGCTCGCTGTCGGAACATGCCCCCCATCAACATCCTGCAAGTAAATCATCACAGCCTTGTGGTCCTGATCTTTGGCAGCCAGAAAACCCCCTGCACCGGGATCTAGATTTGGAGGGAGCGGCGAGGAATTCGGACCTCGGATTTGGGGCTCCGGCTTGTAGAGTGGTGCCAGGAGGAGTCTCCCGGAGTCTGGCCGTTATCGTGATTGCTGCGATGACTTGCATTTGGAATACTTCGTCACTCATGAGTCGTCAGAGGTTCCCTCTTCCTTCCGCCTGTCTTGGGCATGGATCTCTCCTGCGCATAGCTGCACCTCGGCAGGCGACAGGAAGTCGAGTCCCATGCACACTAATTAACCTTGCCTGCAGTATTGCTTGGTCCTGTCTGTGTGCTTTGGGTACGATCTCCGAAAGTTGAGGGCGCGCGCAGACCAATGGTCTGATTGAGGATGTGTGACCGAATGCTTGAAAGCTCCGTTAAATTGTCAGAATGGGCTGCCTGGTTTCCTGGTCTGTCGGTCTGATAGAAGAAGCTAGTGTGTCTATTCTTCCTTTGCAGTCACCCAGGAGCACCTCAGTTGTTAATGGTGCGAGGCTTTTCGAAATGTTTCGTCTGTTATCTGCTATAAACTGGCGCCGACAGGTAGATCTGGCACGTCCCTCCCTCTCCTGGTCTGTAGCTAGATCATACCGATATATATATATATATATACAAGTGCAATTTCGCGTGTGCGTGTGTATATATGCATATTTATATATGTAACTCTACGCCAGCATCCATCCACCCACCCACCCGGACATCCATCCATCCATCGATCCATTCACGGAGGCATGCATGCATGCATAAAAGTACAGCTGTGCGCTACGGTCAAGGTGCTCGTCACAGCAATCCCCGCACCTGCTGTCGTGTGCTTCCTTTCCCAAAAAGCCCTTCTCTGCAGCGTTCGATCAGTCGGAGCTGGCCAACCCCCTGTTTTTTTGGGGCCTCACATGCGCACAAGTCTGATGATTCAACACTGTATGCATGCATGCCTGAGGGCTTGTGCGGCCTTGACAGTAACGACAGTCGCGAAACCCCTGAGCCCCAGCATGACCAGTACCTGTAACGCGATTTGGTGGAACCATGCAGGGTGGTTGGCGACACCTGACATGACACCGTATGTGCAACTGGAATGCAACTCCGAAGCCTGAGCCCCTAGCCGTCACGGACACCCGAAGGCTTCTACAATCCTACCCACCAGATGCACTTGTCGCAGTGCGGCATGGTCGCGGCCTCAGAACTTGTCAGAACCAAGGTTCTCCAGGCCCCGGCCCCTTCACAGGCTCTTGTCCATCCCACTGCCTGTTCATCTATCCAGTTAGCCTTCCAATCTAACTATGTCTGTGCCCTTGATAGGCTTGATTTGATGTGCATGTCTGTGCTGCCATGTCTTCCACCGCAACGTAGTATAATGTAAGGCAATAAATGTGGTGCAAGGCCATTACAACAACCTTGGATGATCGGCTACTTTGAGCTGTTTGTTAAGTCGGCATCGCGAGGGGGAGTGTGCGAAATCCAGGTGTCCATGAATGTGGTGCATACCGAAGAGGGACTCTAAAGATTTACTATATTAGCATTACTTGCTCGTTACGTTTGACTTTCATGGTCAGTGGGTCCCGCCACGGTCCATAAAGTCCCTTGGTCCTGACTTCAGTCGAGGATCATTCAAAGAAGTGCCCAATGCACATTCATACGGAGAACATTGCCTGCGCCAGGCTGCAGTGCATTGGCGACACGGGCGATGGCAGTCGCTGACGACCATTCGAGCCAGTTGCGGGAGCATTCCAGGCGTTCGGATCCGTCGGCTCGCCATGATCATCCTCGTACAGTTCATCCCAGGTGGAACAGTCGTGTTCCAATCCACCGCCATAGCATCGCACCAGTGGCACTACTTTATGGCCTATCAACCTCCATTCCACGAGGTTGGTCCCATTCAAGGTTGCCCTGCGGGACCATTCGCTGGCCTCATCAAGACAGAGGAGGCATTTGGGCAAAAAAACAGTCATGCTGTCATTCAAGGGCACTCGGAGTATGCGCATGCTCGGCGCCAGTGTCCACATCCAGTTGTTTCCATTCTAACCATTCGCCTCGAAGATCGAGATATGGTCAGTGACTTGGCATTTGAAGTACGTCGCCAATTTCATTTTCTGCTGCCCAGTGCCATTCGTCACCCAGCAGCGGGTGGCTTCTGTCTTCGTGCGCTTGATGACCACGACGCAAATGGGCTTTCCAGTCTCATTCGGCTAATAGACATGCTTCCTCAATGCGCTCAGTGCATTGAAGCTGCCATTCAGCTGGCCGCAAGGGTAGCGGCTCAATTCCGGGCTGCCGTCTCAAAGAGCTCGCTTCGAAACACTGCCTCTGCCAGTCCAGTCTGGGCACTCAGCAATCTGTTCGCGAGGTCATTCGCCTCAATGACAAGGCGTTTCTTGTCATTCTACGCCAGCATTGTCACATATTCATCCAGTCTGGTCCACCTTCTGGTGATGTCGGGGCCACAGTCCATCCGGGTGATGGCAGTCGCCGTTTCGCGACTCACCAGACCATTCCGGCTGAGACGACGAGGCACCATTTCTTCATTCATCAAGTGGCGGGCCTTCGGTAGGAAATCCTTCCTGCTCACAATCGGCGGGGCAGTCGCCTTCGGGGCAACCTTGGCTGCTGCTCCATTCCGGATGCCCGGTGCCGTGTCCACTCCGCAGGCTGCAGATCGACAGTCGCAGTCCGGCGAACAAAGGATTCACCCATTACCAGTCGATGCAGGCCTTTGACCCGGGATCTGGCCCAGCAGGTGCAATGAGACCAGCGTGGTCTGCACTCCTTCATTCTTGATCTTTTCCACAGTCCGGCCACTCAGCTGGGCCAAGATCTCTGCCAGCTCATTCACATCAATCGCATCCATCCGCTCTTCCGGGATGACCGTCCCATTCTGCTGCATTACGGCAACAGTCTTGGGGGCCAACTCTTTAAACTAGCAAAGGAGCCAGCAGTCTATATGCAGTCGGAGGTCGCACGAAGGAAGCCGGTATTTTTTGCCGCGTGTTTTCAACATTCTCAGCCCAAGTTCGGTGTGAGCATTGTTGCCCCTCGGAACGATCACTCTTCTATCAGTTTGCTATCTTCTGGAAGTGCATTGTCTGCTTCTTCTCTCGGCACAAGCGCCGCAACAGCGTTCTTTCTCTCTCCGTCTGGCATGGCAGCCATACATATTCCATGAATGATTCCTCAAGAGTTAGATTACACAAACATGGTCCCGTCACACAAAGATGCCACTGCAACCGACACCGCGCACGCATCGGCAAAGGAAATTAGATATCTTCTGGGTCGTCTCGTCGCCAGCAGTGGTGTAAGTGCTGGCGATCGGGGCGCAGTTGATGTTATCTTCACCTCAGATAGCATGCCAGGCTGGTTGCTGTCGTCCCAAGCACAATTGAGC
Source organism: Symbiodinium necroappetens (assembly GCA_905231915.1). Taxonomy (NCBI): domain Eukaryota; class Dinophyceae; order Suessiales; family Symbiodiniaceae; genus Symbiodinium; species Symbiodinium necroappetens. Next base: position 9,258 of record CAJNJA010081129.1, on the reverse strand, counting down.
TTTGCCAACGACGACCCCTTCGCTGAACTGTGCCAGCCATGGAAGTCCACCTACAAGGTCTGGAGGTTGCACACTCCTTCAACCTTCGATGTTCAGCACCTATACTCGGGCCTTGGGCGACAATTGCTCTCAAGTGGCCACCCAACCGTGCCCGGTACTTAATGCTTCCAGGACGCGGGACCCATTAGTAGTATTCATGTTTTCACCGCCATCAGCAGCAGCTCTCCACATTCGATCACAGCTGACACACGAACGCCCAAGAAGTCCCCGTGAGTGCTGGGTTTCGTGCTACGCCTTTCTGGCCCAGGGTCCTTCGTTTTGCACTACTCTTTGGCGCCATGTGACCGGCTGTGACCTGTTTTGAAGCGTTCCACGGCATTGTCAATAAATGAATTTGAAAGCTTGTGACTGAAGCAGCTACTTGAATCCAGCCCGGCTAAACGTCCCTCACGAACCCGCATTTCAACACTTTCCCAACTAGCTGCAGACGAGTTTCCCTGACGGCTATACTTCTTGAAAGATTTCAGAATTCAACTGGAGCTTTCGGCCCTTTGCCACTACTGTACCCCTGAGCTCGAAACCCTGCTTGGATCTGGCACGGCTGTCCAGGAATGCACAAGACAGTGACTGCCCCAAATCTGGTTCCCTCAGACCAGGTTTGGCGGCCCAACTTCACGGCACCGGCAGATTGTCGTGATGGTAACTTGCTTGGAGGCCGAAAAGCTATTGCATCAGCAGTGTAGAAAAGACAGGCAGAGCCAGGATTTTGGGCATAGACGTAGGATGTGGACTTCAGACACGCTTTTCACAGCAAGCACCTGGACCGTGAGTTTGAACTTGCTTGTAGGAGTAATGTGGCACTGGGGTTTGCGCAGATGGGTTCTTTAATGCGTTGTTTTGGCGGCTGGTTCTTTGTTGGCATTTTTTGGCGACGTCTCTATTGCGTTGTTGTTGGCCCGGCAGGACTTTTGTTTGTTTGGTTTTTCCCTTCTGCTAATGGTCAATGATAGCGAGAGCGAAAAAGTCTCATTATTGCAGCAGGGGGGCACACACTAAATACTAAACCCAGTACCACATTAGAAGTCATTATTGTTATTATTATTCTCTTGTCTTGCAAACAAAGAAGACATGTTGAGCAGTTGAGCCGTACCTGTAGTAGAGGCGCAGAGTTGCTGGAGGTTCCACCACCGCGCCAAAGCCTAATCCCCAAGCGTGGTGGTCCGAATCCGACGCTGCCAAAGCCCGGGATGCTCGTGATGGCAAGGGCCGTCGCGTCTGTTTTCTAGACCATCGCAGCCCTTCGTCTACGTACATTTACATGCAGAAGCTCAAGACTCCGAGTCTGAGGTGCCGAAGCCCGGGACTTCGCAAGCTCTGCCATTTCATTTGAAACCCAAATAGCCCACGGAGAAGCACCCTCAAGTAAATCCGGCAAGCCTTATGAGACATAAAGGGAAATCGAGAGAAACACCGGAGGTGGCATGCGAGGCCTTTTGAAGCGACGGAGCTCCTTGCTGCCTCTCGAGCTGGCAAGTGCCTTGCCATGCACTCCATAATTTGTTCAGGAGGCAAGATCCAGCAAGTTGTTGACCTAGCCGCAGATCCATAAGTGCTGATGCTCTTTAAGCACTCCGGCCAACCCAACCCGAAGGCCCCTCTACCGTCTTGCGGGCTTCTACAAGCAGTGTATTGCGATCCAGTCTTCAAGGAGGGCTCTTGTTACAGATGTAGGCGGGATGAGATCTATTCTTCGGCTTGCTCTAGCATCTGCAATTCCTGTGTTCTGGTCTGGAACTGGACTTGACCCACAGATTCTTAAGTTACGTTGCCCTACGCTTGTTGCTGGACCGAACCCACAGATTCTTGATCCCATATCTGTTACAGTGACCAAATCGATCATGTGTGCGCCGAAGGTGCTCACTGATGCTGTTGGCTCAGCTGTTTCCAGCATGATCTCCCGAGATTTCAGCACAAAGATTGCTGTGGCTGTGGGTCCAAACTGTGCCTTGCTGCGCCATTAACATGCCAGTTGTTTGTTGATTTGCTTGCATTCCTCTTCTCTCCTTATGGCCCGCTGCGGTCACTGTCTTGGTGGCGAGGTGCTGACGATCGAGTATGACATGTCCCAGAGCTAGCAGTCGCCGCTGGCGAGCCAGCATCAGCGAAGCAATACACCTTCGGCCTGCTTTCGACGATTCGACGGCCATCTGCGTGTTCTGCGGGCTATGCGCTCAGAGCTCTTGCAGAGGCTTCCTTCGCTGGGGTGACATTGAAGATGCAGCTCAAGCCAGACAGCTCTGACTCCGATCCTGCAGCCCACCTACTGTGACGCCGCATCCTGTGACAGCGACACGCCTGCTCACCCTCACCTTAGTCGGTTGACCACCGCAGACCAGCTATGCTGGGAATATAGTAGTTGGCTCTCTTACACAATGGACTCCTGTCTTGGAGGGTGGTCTCATGGCACCGTCTCGTCCTTGGAAGCAATGGGATTGTCGATTTTTCCTAAAGCGCCTGCATCGGCACGTTCAAAAGAAGACTCCGGGGAAAAGGAAGGGTTTAGCGGAGTGCCGAGACAGACTTATTGCAGTTGCAGTGGGCAATCTTGAATGCCGGCTCCTGCATGTTGGGCAATGCTGTATGAAGGGTTAAGAAAGGAAGGTAGACTTGCACAAGTCCGGAGAGACCTTTGGCGACGAACCCCTCGATTTGTACTCTTACAGCGGTATAAAAGGAAAAGACCACCTGATTTCATAAGTCTTTCTGAAGACCTGTAGCAGCAGCTAGCAGACATGATGCCATCGCAGACCTAAACAGTGAACGAGTACCTGGGCTTCGAGAATGAATCTAGAGTCTAGTGTGGGATCCCAAACCCACCCCATGAGCCCAAAGTGGACGCAGTCGTGTACCGCACTGTGTCGGGAGCATGAGCCCCACCCCCCAAAATGTGCGCAAGACGCCGGAAGCACGATTTCCACCCAAAAAGATAGCAAAATACACATGGGACTTGTGACGCATCTCTGCGCAAAGCAGCGTAAATCGCATTTGTTCTTCAGAAAGCCGTCTTCCCTTCGGTCGCGGGCGACGCGGGAACATGTGTCAAGACCTCCTTACGACATCTTACAATCTGAGAACTCCACAGTGGCCAACAGTGTTGCCACACTATTCAACATTTGGGTTTGGATAGCCTCGCATTCGCGGGCCCTTTGAATAAGACCACTCGACGTGCAGGGTTTGCTGTGGCATTGTGCGACATACTGTCCTTCGATTCTTGGCAGGCTCCTTCTAAGAGTGCTCGTAGTGACAAGCCAGCGGATGCAGCAGTTGCAACCGAAGCCAAAATCTTATCACTCGCGTGTACGGTACTTGTCAAGTCAAGGGCGCATATGACCATGAGTGATGGCTCAACGCAAGCTGGTGGCCGGAGAGCAATGGAGGACAGAAGCAGATCATACACATCGTGCACAAGTGTCTTCCGGATGTTGTGCTCCTCCTCAGCAACACTGCATGTTCAACCTACACCAAGGTTCAACATCCGATCTAGCCTGTCGTGACGACGCCCCAAATAGGAATTCTGAGCAACCTATCGTTCCAGTCCTACATGCAAACATAAAGCATACTAAGTTAATTTTGCCCAGGACTTCTGGCTGGAAAGGTTTAAGATCCAGTGTGATTCTCCGTGTTTCGCTGTGTTTATCTTTCTTGTCTCGATGACTGTCTCTCTCTCTCTCTCTCCCCCTCTCTCTCTCGCGCTCTCTGTCTTTATCCTACGGCAGAATGTTCCTGAGGTTCGCGAACTGACCTCAATGCTGAAACCCGAACCATGGAACCGAGTGTGGAATAAGGGTCTGTAACGAGGACTGATGGTTCCCGAATTCACCTGCGGTTGGGATTGGTTGCTTCTGGTTGCTTCCGTGATGATGGTGATGATCAGGAGGAGCTCACCTTCCCTTCTCGCATCTTCGCGGTCGCTGTTCGTCACCGCAAGCTGGGCAAGAGAAGCGGCCACGACATGCGGGAGCCTTAGGATTGTCAGGGCTCAACTCTATAAACGCTCAGGCGCCGAATTGGGGAGGTTAGTGTGAGACGTGTCCATGGCTGGATTTTCGGGGTGTCTGCTGAAACATGCGCTTTTGGTGAAAGCGCTTTGCGCCTAACGAGATGTACGCCATTTATAGGCGTTCCTAGTAAGCATAGTGTAGAGCCAGCACCATCAAGCATTCTGAACCGTGCAGGGAATGCTGGGTTGGGGCAGGACTTCGTTCCTCGCCGGGGCCGATATAACTGGTATTCTGATCGTGGACAGGAACAAAAGCACAGAATAGTCTAAATGTCCATGACTTGCTTGACCTCAATGCCAGCTCTTTGCTGCGTCGAGAGTATCAACATGCCGTCTCCAGCTTGAAGTGTTACAGTGCATCTTGTGACAGAAGGCATCTCTGATACACCACAAGCAGAAGAGCTGCACAGAGGCCGGGCTCAGCAGCATCGAAATTGTTGAATTTGGGAGTTCGGCTTGGGTGGTAATTAGCATCATCACCATGTTTCGCGTCATCACCAGCATGATCACCATGGCGAGCATCGACTATGTCGGCCGAAGCTTCTCCACTGCCATCGTTTTTGATATCCTCCTGTCATCATCATCATCAGCATCCCCGCACTTGCCATCATCCGCTTCCTCCTCCTCTTCGCCAGTCATGATTATAGAATCATGCTCATCATCGTCATCCTGCTCAGGCCCATTCTCATGCAGCTTCGCGTGGTCCATGTAAGAAGTCGTGAAAAGGAGCATGTCTGTCTTGATCCTGGTTGAGCCGATGGTCCCTCGTCCGACACAGCGCCAGCCCACTTAAAACCGAACATGCCATCCTTCATGCCGTCACTCCGCTCCAAGGTGATGATTTAGAACTCTGGGATCTCGTCCCAAGACCTTTGATCGCAAGGGAACGGTTATATATTGGGGTAACCTGGGACAGTTTCTCATTCAGTCCGAGGGCGTCACAACCTAATTGAGATTCCCGGGTGGAGCTCTTGCCGGAGCCAATCAGCTTTCCAGAGAGGGACAGTTTCGGGCACCCTTGACTGGCTGAGGATCTGGAGGTATCAGCATCACTGCGAGCACTTGCATCGAAACCATCACCACATGCAAGAGCTGCAGACAGAGGGAGCAGTTTTGAACTCAAGATTTGCAGAAACATGCCAGCAGGAATCTAAGCTACCATCAATTTGCAATGACTTCTTGAATCAATCTCGGGGACTATGGTCTGTGCAGAGTCGCGAACTCAACGACTTTGACTGAAGCATTGGTTTGGGGTGAGTTTCTTGAGTCACTCGCCCGATGCCACAGCCAGTAAGGCTTTGAAGCTACTTAGTCAGCCACTTCCTCCAAAAGGAGGGGGTGCTGTAAAGCAATGGTAGCAAACGAGCTCACTTGGGACACTGCACCGGCTCGAAGATCGAACCACGAAATTGTATCGAGGGTGAGTTCTGAAGCAATCTCAAATCCTTCTGAACCACTTTCAGCCCCTCGGTAGACTCTGTGCTACAAGAGCCCGGGAATGAATGACAAAGGATGTTTTACCTTACTGAGCCCTCCTCAGTGCATAAAGCAGCACTGCCCTCACCCCGTTGTCCCCGAGGCTTTATCGACCTCACAGACTTTATGGAACAGCGCCTCAAAGATGTTGGCCATGACGGCTCGAAGGTCGAGGAGCTAGAGTTGCCGTTATCTAGGCGACAGTTCTTTTATGGATTCCTCTCGTGGTGACTCATTGAATTTCATTGCCGAGGTAGAGCTGCTTCCATGAGGCAGTGGGAGCAGTCCACCTTTTCCAAGAGAAGGTGTTGCCTTTGTATGCAACTGTCAAAGGTTCTCTAAAATTAATCAATAAGGGTTTGGGTGATGAGAGGTGCGCGACTTGGGTCTCCGGGCGCAAGATGACGGGATGGGCCGGTTTCTACCGGATCAGTTTGTGCCAAGGCACTCCGCGTCTTTGAGATTCCCCACTGCTGTGGGCACTTTGTTTGGAACCCGTGTGGTGCTGTCCATGATGATGCTTGTCTGACAGGTAAGGTTTCTGCTCTTCATTCTTGGTGTTGACGACTCTGGTGCTGATGCTGGTTGTGCTGGTTTTGGTGGTGGTGGTGGTGGTGGTGGTGGTGGTGGTGGTGGGGTTGTTGGTCGTTGGTTCTTTGTTGTAGGTTGTGTTTGCTGCTGCTGCTGCTGGTGGTGGTGGTGGTGGCGGCGGTGGTGGTGGTGGGGGCGGCGCTGTTGCCTGTTTTTGCTGCTGCTGTGGCTTGGTTGTTGGTTGTTGTTGTGAATGTAATGCCGAGGGTCTTTAGCCCAATCATGTGTCCCATGCTGTACATTGTACGCACATCCCAACCCAACCAAGTTCTCCCAAAAACACGCCATAGGAACGGGCAGGGCGGCGGGGAGCTCATAAATTAGAACTGAAAGCAGCTGACAAGCCAGCTCGGCGCAAATTGCAGCCAAACCATTGCCCAAATGGCACCAGATTGTTATGTGGTTGCTATCACATGTCCTGCACGGAAAACGCTACCAGCATAGCTACATATCCCCAAGCTGAAAGCAGCTCCTTGCCAAAATGGTGCCATTCCACACCCTGCTGCGGAGGAGCCTGCTCAGCCGCGTCTGTCGCCGTGCTCACCTGCCGAGCTCCGCAAGCTGCGAAACAAGCAGCGCGATGACTATGCCATGTCCAGGAACCGTAGGTTGGACAACTTGGATGCCAACGTAGGCTTCATCTCGGAGCGACTGGTGAGCAGCACACGAACTCTAGCACAGGGCATTCTCCGACTCCGTGACCAAAAGGCTGCACATTTAGGTTCTAGGTTCTGGATGCGGGCTTGCTCCGGGAAGCAACATGTGAGATGCTGGCACCAGGATACTCATCAGAGACAAGGCCCTGGGCATCAAGCACCTGGCAAACCAAAAGCGCAGTGAGCATGGCGTTGGCGGCCGCCTGTCTGAAGAGGACATTGTCTTGACGACTGCTTCGGCAGACATGTCGCACATAGAAGCCTTGCGCGAACTTGCGGGCCATCGCCAGGCAACCTTTGGGGTGCTGCACTGGTGTTGTGCCGATTCCTCGCCTCCTCGTCGCGCCCCCCTGGGAGGCATCCCCGTGTATTAGGAGAGTACATCAGAGGGCTTTGAGGCTCTCTGGGTTTCGGAATCCGAAAGATGCTCCTTATCGATGACAGCTTTTTTCTGCAGATGCACACGAACCAAGCGGGGCGCATGGTGCGAGTGCTGAATACCCGAATTCGTCTCTTTGGCTGCGCTTGAATTACCAACTTCGCGAAGCGCAGGTACCTAAATGGCAAGCGCATCCTGGAGCTTGGCAGTGGAACAGGCATCGCCAGGGCTCAGCAGTGCTTCAAACAATATATACGGTAGCAAAAGTGTATGTAGTCTCAATCGCATCTGTCCCTTCATCGCCTTCATCTGTTAATTAATACCAATGGTACCATTTTCCGGAAGACGTATACCCACCATACGCAGAAGTTACTCCCCGCCGACATCCCGAAGATGGCCGGGGACCGTCAGATCTACGGGGTTGCGCATCGTAAGCCATATCGTGAGCTACAGGTTCTGAGCTCGAAGTTCGGATGCAGACCCGGCAAGCCGGAAGCCCGGTACCTTTGCATTACGCCCCACATGCCCTTTTGTTGTAAAGCTCACGATCCCAAACACAAGAAATTGTATTTTGACTTCCCAAACTGGTACAGGCCTATCACCCTGCAGGATGGACCTGCAGGTTCTTCTGCAGGGGCACGGTGGAAACTGTCGCAGTGTGACGTTCGTTTTACACCTGAGACGTGCAGTCCGCTTGCAGTCTTATCTGCCAATTTCTTAAGCCCCAAACTCCTGCCAGGGCCACACTCCCAAGTCTAAACCCCAAAAACCTGGTAAATCTCATAAACCCCATATGCAGCCGACAAGCAGCTCTTCTGTCGAGACTCGAAACAGTCTCAGCCTGAACAGAACCAGACAGTGGGCGCGTCCTGTTCTGAAGTTGTCCGCTGGCTATGTTGGACCATTTTGGCTCTAGGCACATAGTATGTATGCTGCTAGCAGCATTGGAAACGACTAGAAGCCATGCCCTCACAAAGTAAGGCATCCAGAGTTCCCATCTGAAGCGGGTCCTAGACAAACAAGCTTTCAGCCTGCAGCTCATGGTATGTTTGTGAGTATTTCCGCATGTTTTTGCACCTCCACCAACTACAAGCACCCTTGACACAGGAGCCGTTGGCCTTGCGGCAGCTTCGCTGGGTGCAGATGTGACACTCACTGACCTCGTACAAGCCGCTAGGTCGGCAACCAACTTGGGTGGTTTTCCGTTTGGCTAACCTCTCGATTTCTGGCTTCTCACATGAAGCTTTACACAGCCTGCCTCCCGGAATGGCCCACTTCCTGAATTACTATGGACACTTCGTATGCTAAACCCTGAGCTCCGCACCACTTTCAACACGATGCTGTTGTCAGAATGCTTTCAATGTGGCCACACAAGCCCCTTCCTGCAAGTGCCGGCAATGTCAGATCGCCCTCTTACCCCAGCTCGCCTCTGGTCCAAAGTCCAAAGTGTTTGGGCTCTGATCCTGCTGCTCAAGCCCTAGACCCTCGAATGCTTCTCGAGGAGCTGCTAAGTCGTTTCGTTTGTTCGAGTTGGAAACTCTTTGTTTCACGGGAAGCAGCCCGAGATGGTGGCCTCTAGCATGACCCGCGATGCAAGATACCGGCCGATCAATTGCATAATAAGTCGGCATCGCTTGCCCTTACTTTCTTCGGCTCCAACATTGTCTTGAACACGAGCGTTCGGTGTCCTGCTCTGTATGGGTATAGGTACTCCCTCTGACGGCTAGCAACATGGCCGCGAACAGCTTATGCTCGCCGGGCACTTCCTTGGCTTTGCTTGACTGGAAGGTGGCTCCGTTCAGCTTGGAGTGTGTAAGCTTGCAGGCCTTGTCAGCTCTATTCAGTTTTCGGGCGTGCCGCCAAAGCAGAAAAGTAGACAGGCAGAGGCCAACTAGCCGTCGAGCCAAGTTGCAATCACGAGACCATCAAATTCAGCTCGTTTGGGGGTATATATATGGACAGCACACTTTTCAATCTGGCTCTCTCGCTCTCTCGCTCTCTCGCGCTCGCTCTCTCTCTCTCTCTCTCTCTCTCTGTCTCTGTCTCCCTCTCCCTCTCCCTCTCTCTCTCTCTCTCTCTCTCTCTCTCTCTCTCCC
>CAJNJA010081118.1:0-20938 GCA_905231915.1 Symbiodinium necroappetens | reverse complement strand
CATATGTTCGAACGAGATCCCCAAATTTTTGACATGCATCCAGAATCCAGCCCTACTTGGGGAACGAGATCAGGGCCCGCAGTTAGGATGCGCGTCCTTTAGCTACTTACGAAATAAACTTCGTCGCTCATATATATATATATTTATATTTATATTCACATTACATTATATATTGCATATGTGTGTTAGCTGTATGGCTATATGTGCATATGTAAGTTTCTGTGTCGATTAATGCACGTGTTATATACATACACAGGTTAGATTAGACTAGATTGGTCTTGATTAGGTCAGGTTGGAAGGAAGCGAGGAGAGAGGGAGAGAGAGAGAGAGAGACAACATATGGGGGGCCAATAGGCCGGGGGGCCTGACATGCCCCTTATGCCCTGGGGAAGAAGAGAGAGAGAAAGAGAGTGAGAGAGAGAGAGAAAGGGACCAGGATACCTCCAAAGACCCCGTTTGCATTGGTTTGGTCTCCCTGAGATTTCTCCTTAACCCTGAACCTCAGACTCTCTAAACCCTGGGTCCCTCCACCCTAGAAGTCTAATACAGACGCCTAAATAATTACCCATATTATTCCTTCTGGTTCCTTATTAGAAGTATACGATAACAGGGCCCAAAGCCCAATTCTAATCAAAAAGGCCCCTATATTACACCCATCAACCCTACCAGCAAAATCAAGCTTGTCGCCCTAAAGCCAAAGCCTACAAGGAGTGACTTACCCCAGCCCTCTCCCCAAATACAAAAACACTCCAAAAGAACATCACCACTCTGGAAACCCTAAACCCTAAACCCCTTAACCCCTAAACCCCTAAACCCCTAAACAGTCTGAGACAAACCCCCCCCCCCCTGAGCGCTCAGGCGCAGAGAGTCTGGATAGGGCTCGAAGAGAAGGCTGTCGACTACCAATGGGCCCGGCCAGCCTGTTTTTCGGGCTAGGGGTTTAGGGATTCTAGGGGTTTAAGGGTTTAGGGATGTTTAGGGTTTCCAAAGGGCCCGGCCAGCCTGTGTTTAGAGCTTAGGACTTTAGGGCTTAAGGGTTTTGAGAATTTAGGAGTTTAGGGGTTTAGGGGTTTAGGGGTTAAGGCTTAAGGGTTCAGGGTTTAGGGGTGCGGGCATACAATCCAAGCCCGTGCTCAAAAAAAGGGTTTAGGGGTTTAAGGGTTTGGGGTTTAGGGGTTAGGGTTTAGGGCTCCAAAGGCTCGATTTGGGCTACCGGAAGGGTTAGGGGAAAACCACAAGGGTGGCTGGAGGGGTTACTGTCAGTCAGGAGAACTATGAGGGCGACTGTGAGGGCTGTCTAGAAGGCTTACTACAAGGGTTCTTTGGGGACTGTGAGAGTTGGGTAAGAGGTTTCTGATCGTCTTAGAAGATTCTTCGGTTCCATGGGGATTTTTCCGGCTTGGGGAGAGATTTCAAGTAGATTTCCGATCTCTACTATGTTGAGATTGAGGGTACACGCCCTGAAAGAGGATCCCCTTCGCGGAGAAAGGCGCGGACGATAAGAAGTACTTGTGGGGTCAGGACCAAAGTTGCTCCTGGCCACGCTTCAACATGCCTAAACACTAAACCCCAAACCCTAAACCCTAAACCCCAAACCCTAAACCCCCCAAAACCCTAAACCGCTGCAACCTGAAACTCCGGCAGACTCCCTGCCCTCAATCCCGAGTCCGAGGCCTTTGGAATCGGTAGTTTGTAAGTACCTGGACCCCAAAAGTATGTAGAATAATTTGCCTATTTATGGGTTTTGGGCCATTATTTTACCTACCTTTGGGGGTTTAGGTAGAGTTCAAGCAGGGTACAGCAAGGTGTTTCTTTGGGTGCCTTCTACTTCTCCCTTTCTACCCTACTCCATTATCGACTCCGAAACCTTTTTTGTTACGGATTCGGAGCCGTAAGCCCTTCGACCGAGCCCGACGATGAAACAGGGTATTGGATTTAGAGATTCGGATTTAGGTTGAGGGTTTACGGTGTAAAACTTTGGGCATATTAAGCTCAAGATGTACGTTTGAGGATTTGGGGTCGAACGCTCGGGGTTCGAGGATTCGGTGCTTATTTGTGGATTTGTGAACATGCTGTGCCGTATAAGGGATCCCGATTTTCACCCGCATTCGCAAGGTGGAGATTGACTTGTGCCCCACCGCGGCTGGTGATGGCAATCGTGCAATGATGATTGTGTCTCAGTGTTGAAGGTTCAGGGCTTTTTGGGTTTGGGTTTAGGGCTTGCGGTTTAGATTGGTCCCCATTGTTGTTGACAGCGGTTCCACTCCGAAGCTGCTGTTTGTAGAGCTTCTGGTGTAGGATAGTTCAAGGTGTATGTGCGGCACGCAGGACTACAGCTATCAGGTGTGCGCACGCAGGACTACAGCTATAATTATAAGGTGTGCTCTACTGGCGCCCACTTGCACAGACAACACCGCCGTAGCATGCAGGTGCCGATCCGAAGCCCATGTTCAACTATGCGGCTCGAGGGTGTTCCGAGACTGAGAGAGCCCAATCCCAGAAATATGAGATGCCTTGCCGCTTGCACTGGTCCTTCCCAGACCTGAACCTTGAAATGGAAAGAAGACATACATCCCACATCCTAAAATGGGCAGTTCTCTAATATAGGATCCCTCTTTGGGTCCCCAACATAGCACGGCACCCTTCTAACAAGGACCTTAGAAGGGAACCCTAACTTAGAAAACTACCCACATCTCGTCAGTCTAAACTGGCTTCGAGCCCCGCGCTCCAACAGGCTGCGTAGGACATGAGGTGTCAAAAAAAGTTTCCTAAACCCGCATAGACCCTAACGCCCTCGACCCTGAACCCTAAACCGCAACCCTTCTCAACACCCTAAACCCTAAACCCTAAACCCTTCTCAGCCGTAAGCCCACTGCAAACCGAGCCCTGCGGAGAGGTATCGAAGCGCATCGACGGGAAGCCGGGGTCGATGGCTGATGCCTCTGGAGGACGAAAGCTTGCGATGTAGGGGTCTTAATACTAAGTTTAGGGTTTATAGGGTTTAGGGAGTTTAGGGTTGATAGGGTTTAGGGTTTAGGGTTTAGACAGAAGTTTAAGGTTTAATTCGGGAAGTTTAGGGTCTTGGGTCCAACTGGGCAGTTCTCTAAGTTAGGGCTTTTTGGTTCCATTGCCCAAAACAGTACGGCACCCTTACGTAAAGGACCCTAAAAGGGACTAGACAACTACCCATATAGGGGTTTGAATACTTGGAATGGGGGAGTGCGGAGCTATACAGGGATAGTTGACTAACAGGGAGCAGTAGTATTGCTAATCTTTCAGGCATTTACACTTGCAGTGACTCTTGAGACGTTGGGGTGTTTAGGGTGTCCTGTTTAGGGTGGGCCCCTAGCCCCAACCCGGACTGCCCTAACACTAAGCATTGGCCGAATGCTCTAAGGACTCATATTCTAAGGCTTTTGGGCCCAAAGACCATACCATATAGGGCTTTTGGGCTATTTTGAGGGTTAGCATGTCATGTGAAGATTCGCAATGTCCTTTAGAAGGCTAGCTGTGGAAAGTTTGAGGCGTCGGAACTCCCAGAGTCCTTTCTTCTAAAGCTGGCTTTCCTTTTCTCAGCACATTTGGGCTTCGAAGAGAGGTTCAATTCAAAGTTCGAGTGAAGCAGGGTCTGCGCTCTCAGGCCTGCGAAGTCCCACTTTTCAAGCAACTCCGGCTTTTACTCGGTGCCCTCACTGGCTCAAGATCCCTAAACCCTAGGCTCGCTGAGCAGTCTGAGCCTGCCAGGGTTTGAACCTAGTGCTCCGATTTGTTACATAGATTATGGGCGTACCTTCATAATTATCTGCAGAAAAGCGCACTGAAAGGCCTTGAAGCTGGCGAGTTGTGGCTGTGACTCCTTCGACATCGTCCCGTCGGAACGTGATCCCGGAATGTGGAGCCCCGTATCGGACCCTATATAAAACCTAGACCACTTCTAAGGGGTTGTTTTTGTTGGGGCTTAGGGCTTGGGGTTTTTGGGTTTAGTGTTTAGGCTTTAGGAGGGGGTCCTACACCCTAAAGTCTACCATACACAATCCAGAAACGCCGGACCTGTCGGATTTCGGATGGCTGCTGCGCCTTCAAAGCCCCGCCCGCCGCTTGCCGTTGTGCTCAAGTCCCGCATGAATCCCAACAGCACTGAAGGTTTTAAACCCTAAACCCTAAGCCCTAAAGCCCTAAACCCTAAGCCCTAAAGCCCTAAAGCCCTAAAGCCCTAAACCCTAAGCCCTAAAGCCCTAAAGCCCTAAGCCAGTCGCCTGCATGAGCGGAAACGGAGTGAAAGAAGAGCACGTCGCTGTCCAGTCGCAGCAAACGTTGGACGTTGAGAGAAGCGTCGTAGACCCCTGAACAGAGCCACAACGAGCTCTTGTAGAACGCTTATCTGGGAGCCGAAACCCTGAACCCAAAACCCGAACCCCGACATGGGTAGTACTCTAAAGTAGCATCCCTTTTTAGGTCCCCAATATGGTACGGCACCCTTATAAGAGGGGCCCGAATTTCGAGAACTACGCACCATGGCAAAGCAGGTTGCCAAGGCGAAGCGTCAGCAGCCCGGATCGATCATCAAAGTCCTTCGGGGCGGAAAGTGCTTTCACATTCGGCTGCCGTCGCGCTTCTCGCTGGGCGCGGCTTGGATCAGAGGGCTCAACAGGGTGAGAGTGTAGGGTTCACTGGAGGCCCTTGGTTCATGGTTTTGGAGGCCTCGAATCGGTCCCGGGCAGACTTGAGAATTTATTACTTAACCAAAGAAAGTAAGACGGCCTCCTGAAGCTGCTTTCGGAGACCTTATAAGAGATCCTAAGCAAGGCTGCTGTGTGCTCCTATGGCTTCGCAATGCTGGCCCCAAACAGCTGGCAGCCGAATCCTGTACCCGGAGGCCGCTCTCATTGCCACGGCACTGGCAGTGGGATGCATTTTGATATTGGGTTCTTGGGCCAACCACAAACCCCAAGCCCCACAACCTAACACTGCATTGGGTTTCACTGTAGGATTTGGGGGGGTTTATGAAGCAGTGAGGTACGTATGCCTGGCTTGCGCTTTGGTGCAGTATTCCCAAAGACTCCAACATGCCGTCCCACAGATTAAAGACCCTTCCATACTAAGCCGTATTGTGAGTCTTTAATGTTGCTCAGCTACTTGATTTTGGAGCTTGGGCCTTGGGGGTGGGACCGTGAAGACACCCAGGCAAGGGAGTACTGCAGAGGCCTCTTCAGCTGCAGAGCGGCGGCGCGGTGCGAGCCACCATTCGGCAAAGCTCCTCGCGCGTTCTCGAAGTAGCCACCTCGAAGAAACTGTCTTCGGCCGATGTGGCAGCTCTCCACCGGCAGGTTTCTGTGGCGCGAAGAATACCGAAGCCATAATTGTCTGTATTATCTTTGGATACATGAACTTTAAACAAAAACCTAGTAAATCTTGCTCTCTTCATGTTACATAGGTCCATAGGTCTCACAGGGTTCAGGGCCTTGGGGAGAAGGTACCTGGTGCCAAAAGCCAAACCCAGAAGCCTAGGACCCCTGACCCCTGGATCGAACGCTCAAAACCCATAGACACCTGAACCCTTAAAGCCCAAGGCCCTGAACCCTAAATCCTAAACCTGAAGCTCTAAAATCCTAAACCCTAAACCCTAAACCCAGGTGCTAAGGATGCTAAGACTGGGCACTGCCGACGATGCCGTGGCCTGCGCTTTCGCAGAAGGGAGTCCAGATCTGTCCCAGCATACACCGGTGGCTTGCCTGCGATGCTTCTTGCATTGTAGCTTTCTGAACCCTCGTAGTCGACCGAAAACCACGCTGTCAACCGGACAGACCCCCCTGTTGCACTCAACACAGTCCTAAAGCCCTAAGCCCTATCAACCCTACAACTCCAAACCCTCCCATCAACAAAAAACAGCCCCTCCTCTGCTCCGAGGTGGGTCGACTGTTCCGGTCCCCCACCGTCTTCGAGGATCTGGTGGGAGTCTCAACAGCCCTGGGTTGCGGGTCCTTAAACCCCAAACTGCTGGGGACTCTTTATGGGAACCCTCACGAGAGCTGCGTCGTTCTAGGAACATGTAGGATCGGCTAATCATCACAATGCTTTGCTGGAGGAGCTCAGGGTGAGTTGGTTGATGTTGCGAAGGCTTGGTCACCAGGGAGAGTGTTCGGAAGGTTGTTGCAGTGTTTCAGGGATTTGGTCATTTCGGTGCTGGGTTTACACTCAGAGTCCTCACCGTAAATCCAAGGACATTGAGAACCCCCAGACCTAGACTAGATCGTAGCAGTCTTGTACGGGTTTCGGGTGGTTTAAGATTTTCTGATTTAGGGTGAGCTGTGTACTACCAGGTATCAGTATTGCACTCAAATGCGCTCAACGCCCTTGTCGAGGTGAAGACTTTCACTCTGTGCAACTGCGGCTGGACGAGGACAGTCATAGAATGGATCGGCTTATCAGCTTCGGCAAGTTAGGGCTTATATGTCATGGCTTCAAGTGTAGGCTTTAGGGCGGTTCTGGGTTAACGATTTATTGAGGTGTTTTCCGTGTTTCTTGGATTCTTTGGCTTACACTTTTCGTGTTTAGGGACTTGCGCGGTGTTACAGTTGGCGTGGATGTATTTGCAACATGTTGCAACCGACTCGCTGGCGGTACCGTGAATGCATGTCGTAGCTAGCGTCGTGGCAGAGTACCGGGGTCTCTAGAGAGAGACTCCAATATCCCGACACTACGGGAATAGTCAGTACTTAATCTGACCCCTTCTAAACTTCAGTTTTCTCTGGCAAGGACTATTTCCCCTAAACCCTAAACCCTAAACCGTGGCCTCTGGCAAGGACTGTTTCCCCTAAACCCTAAACCCTAAACCGTGGCCTCTGGCAAGGACTATTTCAATGAATGAAAAGCTTTGCCAGCATTTTGGCGGCCCGCTGGGCGCTTTTCCGTCGGCGGCGGTGCTGGCCAAGGTGACACCAAGGAGGTTTCCGGACTCTTAGGAGCCGTACAAGTCCTATACCGTAGCCCATAATCTATACCTGCACCCTTAACTTAGCTAGTCCTGTAAAACCCCTAAGCCCTCAGTCGGCAAGGCCAGCTCTATGACTCCAAGTCAACTATAGAAGCCTAAGTACTTACCTGCACCATTCCCTCCACTTTCAACTTGTAAGAAAGAAGCTTCAGTAGTTACCGATATTATTCCTATAGGGTTCCTTATTATTTAACTATACTATAAAGGAGCCCAAAACCTTTTTCTAATTATTAATAATATTTCCCTTACCTTACATGCATACCCGCCTTGTTTGGGGTCAAAGGTCTAGAAACATTACCTACTCCAAGCGGATAGCATACCAATGCTAATCGCTGGAATCATAACAACAATAATGACAACAATAATGGTTCAATAATGGTACTAAACGCAAACAGTAGCCACAGTTATTTCAATGTTTATTTCCCTATGGTTCCTGTTATAAACAAATTTATGAGAGAGCCGAAAAGGCTCAAAAAGCTTTGTGGAGTTGGCTACCGCGCTGAGCGGATCCTCAAGCTCGCGCGAGCCGCCAGGGCCGGCAGCTTAGACCCTTTGAGCGACCCAAACCTCGGGGAAGAGGACGGGCTTTGGGGTGTCTTGCAGGGTGTAGGGTTTAGGGTTTTAGGGGTTGGCTTAGGATTTAGGGGGGTTAGCAGCTTTCGTAATTGGGGCTTTCAGGGCTAGGTGTTTTTGAATTAGGATTTCGTACGTCGGGTTGTGCACGGTTTCTTTACGTGCGTTTGGTGCGTGTCGGGGGTGTATGGCGGCGGCAGCAGCAGCAGCAGCAGCAGAAGCAGCAGCAGCAAAGCAGAAGCAGAAACAGAAGCAGCAACCGCAGCATCAACAGCAACAGTAACAGCAACAGCAAGAACAAGAAATTCAGAAAGAACAATACAAGTAGCCTCAACAAGAACAGCAATAACAACTGCAACAACAACAACAACCACCACAACCACAACTACAACTACAAGTACACCCACAACGACAGCGACAGCCACAACCACAGCCACAACCACAACCACAACAACAGCCACAACAACAACAACCACAGCAACAGCAACAGCGACAGCAACAGCAACATCAACATCAACATCAATATGTGCAACGACAACAGCAACAACAACCACAACAACAATAACAAGAACAACAAGAACAACAAGAACAACAAGAACAAGAACAACAACAACAACAGCAACAACAACAGCAACAACAACAACAGCAGCAGCAGCAGCAGCAGCGGCGGCACTAGCAACAGCAACAGCAGCAGCGGCAGCGGCAGCGGCAGCGGCAGCGGCAGCGGCAGCAACAACAACAACAACAACAACAGCAACTACAACACCACAACTGCACCTGTAACTGCAACAGCAATAGCACCATAACAGTAGTAACGTCGACACAGCAGCGGCAACTAGAGCCACATTACATACAGCAACCAAAGGCAACCAGAGTGACCATGACAAGAGCAACCGTACTAGTACCATCAAAAGCTACAGTTGCAACTACAAGTACAACGACAACGACGGCGGCCGTGGTGGCGACACCGACCACGACCACCGACGACTGACACAGGAGGACTTCGGGCACATCACCCTAAACCCTAATCAGCCCTAATCCCTAAATCATGACAGGACGCAAGCCAGCGCTGCAAGGGCATCTACGGTCTCGGGCCTTTCGGCGTCGCGAACGCGCTGCAGCTCCTAGGATTCTACAAGGCAGGACCTGTTGGAGTCCGAGTTTATGGGACATAAACCCCAAGTTTGGTTTAGGGTTTAGGGTTTGGTGTCCGAGTTTCTGGGACATAAAACCCCAAGCCGGAAAAGGGTTGTAGGATTCGCGTCTGGGCTTTCGATACTTGCGGTGCTGTCCGATCGTAGGGTAAAATGGCTGAAGGCCCCCTGAAACTCCAAGAAATCTGGAGTTTAGGCAGGAATCGCTTGCCCCATTGACGGACGTTTCCTGGGACACAGGGGATCCTTGGTTGTACCTTCGAAGCCTCGAAGGCAGGGCATCATAGGGTGGGATGAAGCTAGGTGTCATTAGACTGCTTACATGAGGACACTTAGCAGAGATTCCTGCGCCGACCATAAGCCCTTAACCATCATTATGGACATGTGTTGTTCTGCTCTGGCTATGACTATGATGACGATGATGCTGGTGCTGATGAAGATGAAGATGATAAGAATGATGATGATGATGTTGATGAGGATGATGATGATGATGATGATGATGATGACGACTTTGCGTGTTGCTGCTGCTGATAATCACGATGATGGTGATGGTGGTGGTGATGATGATGCT
This sequence comes from Symbiodinium necroappetens, assembly GCA_905231915.1. Classification (NCBI taxonomy): domain Eukaryota; class Dinophyceae; order Suessiales; family Symbiodiniaceae; genus Symbiodinium; species Symbiodinium necroappetens. The sequence goes on along the minus strand of CAJNJA010081118.1, from coordinate 11,646 downwards.
TCTTCTGCTACTGTTGACTCGGCGTTACTGTCACCAAGACACTTTCTCGCTTCAGACGTGCTGTCATGGGTACTAGTATAATCATGACTCATGACCAGACCGCGTAATCTTGCTTATGATGCTTGCCACAAGCCCTAAACCTCTGCCCGATCGCAGGACATCCCGGCAGACAGCGAGACATGCCGGCACTTACGGCAGGCGCGTGGCCTGCGATCCTGCACACTTCAGAATGTTGCGCTCGTGGCTGCCCGGGTGCTTCTTGGCTTGGAGTTTAGGGTCGGTGCGGAAGAGCTGGGATCCTCCTCCATGTGCATGGCCTTTCCATGTCGGACTTCCTGTTAGGGGGGCTTTGAAGAGCAACCCGAGGTACCGGCCGTATGCACCCCACCAGTTCTTGAGATATTGGACAGAGCTCTGGCGGACCTACGAGCAGCGGATGGGGACAACTGCCTGGAAGGCGGATCCTTCGAAGTATCGTCTCCTGACGGCCGCTCACATGAAAGTGCCAAGGCAAAGCTACCAGGCAGCGCCCGCAAAGGCGAAGAGGGTAAAAGGCATCGGAGTTCTTGCCTTGCAGGGTGCAGGTTTCTGGCCAGGAACTTGCACAAGCACTGGGATTAGGATGTGGGGCCGGCCTGATTCCTTCCGCACAACACCCGCAGTCATGCGGATGCGTTGGCCCTGACTCCCATCTTCCCAGCTTCGGACATCGATCTTATGAACGAACTTATCGACAGCAGTGAGAATTGTCGCCTGCAGAGCAACACGTTGTAAAAGGGTTGAGGATGACATGGCTGACAATGATGCTGCTGACAATACCACTGGTAGGGCCACATGTCGAATTTGGGCATTCCCGTGCGTAGACTACTGACCACCGTAGGAGCAGGTCAGTTTAGGGTAGTTTAGGCTCGGAAGTATTGAAATACGGGCTCGCCGTGGGAGTTGCGAAGCTTCTACAGCCCTGAGCACCTGCGATGCTCAACAGCCGAAGAGACCCGGAGAACGGACTTCCACAAGTCTAAAAACCCCCCAACCTACCTCATAAGACATTGAAAAAGCACAGAATCCCGATGTAGGAGTTACAAAATCTATATCCTGACTTCGTCGCATGCTCCCCGCCGGGGTCCTGGTCGTGGGGGTACGGCTGAGGGTTGTCTTATGTGGAGGATTTCACAGGTTAACGAAGTCGCGTAATTTTTCGTGTCTTAATAAGGATGTTGCTACTCAAGGTCTCTTTTGGGCTCCTGTGTTTTCTGGAACTCCCGCGTGCCTGGGCAGGCATCTTGGGATTTCGGGCTCTACAGTATGGTTTTTGGGTTGTCGGAGCTCAGACTGTAAGGTTTTTTGTGTGCGCTTGCGTATGTATATGCATACATACAGAAGAGATACACACATACAATGCATTACAAAATAGCATAGTCTAACCTCATGTCACATTATATATATACACACACATTCAGATTAACTATGTAATGTAATACAACCGAATATAGCATAAGAGCGTTATAGAGTATAATGGTCTGTGTTTCTACATATATTACAGTATAACATGTTAAATTATTTCATATACGGTCATGCCATATCATGCAATATAATCCAATCTAATTCATGACAGTGCAATATTACATAACTCCATCAATATAGCATAATAATACATCTTGGCATACCATCTTATAATGCAATACAAATACAACTACAGTACAGTACAACACACTAGAATACAAGAGAGCACAATTGACAATGCATTATGATGTCATGCAATATGTCAGCATACCGCAATACACTAAAATAAAAAAAACCATGGTACAACATCGTGTTAGTCAGTATACTATTTATATGCTAGTGTCATTATTTTTGCTCTTCTTATTGATTGTGCTTCGCACTGGTTACCGTTATTGCTGGTTGGTTTTGAAGATTTACCATATTTACTGCTCTTTCTGTTGCTGTTGCTATGTCCAGTGCTAGAGGCTATTGTGGTTATTGCAACTGGTACTGTCATTGTTTATTCAACACCGGCTCGGAATCTGCCTGGCTGATTCCCCTTATGTTTTTCAGTTCGTAGTCATGACGGTTTCCTAAACGCAAACCTTCTACAGCCTAAGCCTCTCAGGCTTTAGCATTTAGAGGTGAACCCCGAACCAGAACTCTACCAACCTGCGGTACTTGTGACCATATTTACTAGGTCCCGTCATCTGTAAACCCTAAACCCTAAACCGCTCTGGCAGGCGTGGTCTGCTCCCAGCCCTAGATAACGAGGGCGAGCATGTCTACGACTCCATTGTTTTACTGGAGTCATGGCCTCAGATCATGGGCGAGTTTAAAAAGGTGGCCGTTTTGTCAACCAAAATTCCGAACTAAACCTAAAACCCGTGGAGTATTGTTCTCTTGGATTAAGTCACATTGGTTTTCGCATGTGTTCGCACTACACACATGGCACGCTGCAGTCTTATCGATGTGTGCATCGTGTCTGTGTGTGCCTGTATCTGCGTGCATGTGTCCACTATGTATGTATCTATATGTATGCATCCATGTATGTATTTATGTATGCATGTATGTATGCATGCATGTATGTACGTATTATACTGTACGCACGCACGTATGTATGCGTGTAATTATGTATGTTTGTTTAGCAGGACACAGCCCACACCATGCGCAACTACACATGAAAAGTAGACTCAATGTAGACAAAAACACTACCCTGAGGCTGTTATCTGCTTCTCATCCTTCTGCTGCATGAAGGAATGCATCGTCCAGCCTCAACTGTTAAAGCCCAGACCCCTACAACAGGAAGCTTGCAGAGCCCCTAAACTCCAAACCCACCTTGAACTCGTAACCGTAAGCCCCAAGCCCTAAACCCTGGAACAAAGAACCCTAAACCTTAAGCCCTTAAGTTCAACCTACACCCTAAACCCTGAAACAAAAAGCCCTAACACCCTAAACCCGTAAGTTCAACATCCAAACGCCCAAGGTACGTGCACGAGATCTTCAATGGGCCTCCACTCCTCCCCACGTCCCCTTTGGCGCGAGCCAAGGTGGCTGAGAGCCAAATTTGAGGGTTTCCGAAAATAGGGGACCCTAATATAGTACCCTAAATAGTAGGATCCTTAGTATAAGGCCCCTAGAATACGGTACCCCTATTGCCGGAAGCTCCCATTTGAGACTCGTCGGGTGTGGGTTTCAACCCCAAACCCTCAGCCCCTAAGCCCTGCGTAAACCGTAAACACCCAAAACCCCTCAAGCCCATATCCGAATCCCTAAGCCACTAAACTGAATCTCAAGGGTTAGCGTCTCACCTTGGGGCTTGCGAGTTTTTGATGCGCGGCGTTTCTTGCTTAGATCTCCGGGCTCGGGCCCCGGCTTCAGATTGCTTTAGGGCTTACCCATAGGCTCCATTGTAGTGCCTTTTTGTGGTTTATATTTGGGATCCTATAAGGTAATCCCAACAAGTAACTACTTTGGAGCCTATGGGTAGAGCTTGGCTTTTAGGAGTTTCGGTTTAGGGCTTGCGGCACCTGGAGGCGGGCGGGAGTTTAGGGCTGCTTTTGGAGGTTCACGCAGCCCTTTTAATCAAGGGATTAAAGGAGAGACCCTTAAAGGGACCCTTGGGGTTATATAGGGGCTTTATGAGACTAGGAAAGGGGTAGACAATGGTGATATAGGGAAGAAGGATTAGGGGTCCCTTCTAGGGGTCCCTCCCATTGTCCCTTAATTTAAGCACTTCCTGAAGCCCAGCGTGTCCGTAGGTGTCCAGACTTGTCAGGTGCGCCTGTGGAGCAAGCACGTGGACCTGCACATCGTACCCAACTTCGAGAGGCCTTGGGTGTAGGGCTCTGGGCTTCGGGGTTTCAGGGTTCCGGCTTAGGGCACAGGCATTTCAGGGTTCCGAGCTTGGGGCATAGGGGTTTTAGGGTTCCGAGCTTAGGGCATAGGGGTTTAGGGTTCCGAGCTTAGGGTTCAGGGGTTTTAGGGTTCCGAGCTTAGGGTTTAGGGATTTCAGGGTTCCGAGCTTAGGGTTTGGGGTTGAGCGCCTTAGGCATCCGGGTTCAGGGGAGTTGAAGAACGGCAACTTTGATGATCTCACGACCACGGGTTGGTTGAGCAACTTCACCCCGGAGCACCCTAAGCCCTGTGCCTTTGAAGCCATGGCCCACTTCCTTTCGCGTTGACTTCGAACCGTAAACCCTGTAAACCCTGGCTTCATGCAGGGGCATAAAGGATTACCAATACTACTGTTGATGATATAAATCCTGCATTACCTTAAGGGCCTTAACCTATGGGAATTGTGGTCCATTTCTTATTATGGGTAATGCAGGGTTTATATCATCAACCGTATTTTGGGGGGTTCCCTGTCAAAATTATAGCAACGCAGGCCCCAAAACCCTATTCTAATTATTAAGCGTTAAAGCCCCTATATTAGGTTATGGTGGTATCCCTAATCCCTAACCCCTAAACCCCTAAACGACCCTAAGCCGGAGCCTCTGAGACCTTCTGCAGCCAGGCTCCTGGCCGCCCACGACGCGGAGGCGCGCGCAATGGCCCGCGAGGACAGGTGTCGGGGAAAAGGGCTCCCGATTCCCGGGCAACGAGGGCTTGACCATTATGGCATTATGACATACTGTTGATGATATAAATCCCGCATTACCTTAAGGACCCTAAACTATTGGAATTATGGTATTTTCCTTATCATGGGTAATGCAGGATTTATATCATCAACCGTACTCAATGGACTCCTGCCACCATTGTATCTCAAGGCTACAGATAAAGGTCTGAATCATTAGCAACAACATCCCCGTACCGTCCCTGAAGAGTCCTAGGAAGACAAGAGCCCTGGGACCCTATAAACACCAGGAAAGCCGCATGCTAAACCCGCCAATATCCATACAACGCTATACGAAAACTCTGATTATGCCCTAAACCGTAAACCCTAGACCCTATTCCAAGGGCCCCTGAAGCTTTCTCAGGACCTTGTCCAGGCTCTTGCCCTCTTCGAGGCTTCCCCCTCAGAGGGGCCAGGAGCTGTGGGGTAGTATAGGGGCCGTAATCTATATATATATATACATATATATATATATATAATTTTAATATATGTTTTTTTTGGGCTTCTTATTATAGTTACAAGGCTCTAAGTTTTTCATGGGCTACTCAATTTAGGCTTCTATCAGGGGTTTGCGAATACTGACCGCCTGCACTGACTTACGGTCCCTTATAAAAACTGTCTATAGTACATATACCCCGAAGCCCGATTCCGGTGTGTAAGGCCCGAACCCCAAATCCGAAACTTTACACAGTTCTACGCCCCAAACCCTACATGCCATTGACAGCTCCTTCCAGGTCCACCCCCCAACAAAAAGAATGCCTATTCTATCCTGAAGACCCTATTCTAAGACTCAATGCCCCGATGTTACCCAGTTGGTCCCAAGTATCTGGTAATCATATACTCTGCCAAACACAGACCTACATAACTATATAAGAAACCCAAGCACCTGACTCATGGGTCCTTTGGACCTTACGAACCCCTTCAAAAAAACCCGAAAGCCCCCTTGTTGGAACCCTTACAGTAGCACCTTGATCCAACACCCTTAAAGCCCCAAGCCCCAACCCCTAAACCCTAAACTTGTTGGAACCCGAATCTTGATGGAACCGACGTAAGACTCATAAGACTCACCTACCGTCCTTTAGACCCCTAGGGGTAGAGTTCATCACTCCTTCCTAAACCCTAAACCCTAAACCCTCAACCCTCAACCCTAAACCCTAAACCCTAAACCCTAAAACCCTAAACCTTAATCACTCCTTGGGAGTTGTTTGCTGAGGAAGCAATGAGTCCCCTGGCCAAAGGCACAGAGGGGGGCTTTGGGGCTTTCAGGGGTTAGGGCTTAGGGGTTTGGGGGTTTCAGGGTTTGGGGGGTTTGGGGGTTTAGGGCTTAGGGGTTTGGTGGTTTCAGGGTTTGGGGTTTAGGGTTTAGGGGTTTCAGGGTTATAGGGCTTACGGCTTAGGGTTTAGGGTTTGGGGGTTTTGGGGGTTCAGGGTTTAGGGCTTACCTGTAACCGAAAAGACCTACCTTTCAAAGGAACTATTTATGGAAACCATAATAGTAATATAGGTCTTTCCGGCTACAGGTGGGGCTTAGGGTTTATAGGGTTCAGGGTTTATTTAGGGATTAGGGTCTAGGGAGTTACGGATTTTGGGACCTGCGAGTGTAGGATCCAGTAGAGTTTAGTTAGGTGCTGAGAGTTTCGGATTCGGGGTGTCGGAATTTGGGGATTTGGGGTTCCATGGTTTCAGGTACCGGAGTTAGGGTTCGGGATTTTGGGGTCTAATACCTAAACCCGAAACCTTTAAAACCCTAAACCCTAAACCCCAAACCGTAAAGCGGGGTTTGGCGGTTTAGGGTTTAGGGCTGTAGGGGTTTAGGGGCTAGGGGGTTCGAGGTTTCGGGGTTTAGGGTTTAGGGGCTAACCTTGGGATCCTTATCAGAATCCCCCTTTTTAGGAAGAGTGGTTCATTGGTCAGGGGTTTACATCTTCCTGAAACCCTAAACCCTAAACCCTGACGTTTCATGCCTTGAGGCTCTCTGTGGATACTCGCTGCATTAAAAGGCCCTCAACAAAAACCCTAAACCCTGAAACTTCAACCTCAGCTCCTGCAGCTGGGAACCCAGAAGGCCCCTTCTTCCTGGGAAGCGATTTCTCCATGGCGGATGCGGCTTGGGCCCCAGGGAGGAGTTAGGGTTAGGGTTCTTCCCAGTAGTTGTGGTTCGGCTCGAAACCCTAGAGGCCCTCCCCTAAATCCCAACCTTCTAAGGTTTAGGGTTTGGGGGTTTAGGAGTCTAGGGTTTAGGGTTTACCAGTTTAGGGGTTTGGGGTTTAGGGTTTGGGGGTTTATGGTTGGGGTCGTAAGTGCTTCGGCCTCATGTCTTCGGGAGCTGTGGGGCCTGTGTCCCCTGTGATATGACTCAGCTGCTTGAGCCGCATCGCGTTTGCCTCAGCCTAAGCCACAATCGCTACTCCCAAAAAAGGGTAGCTTCATGCTAAGGCTGATCTCAGCTATGCAGTGATGCTCCCAGCCTTCATCTTTGTAGGTTTGAGTAGTGCTTCGGAAGCAAAGTTACGCGCTTATAACCCCCGTACACTGATAAACCCTAAAGCCAAGACTCTTCTTCTTTTCAGGCCCCAACCCCTGAACCCTAAGCCCCTATTTATGATGCACCAGTGATACCAGGTCTTGGCCCCGTGGTGGCAGCGGATGTGCTCCGTCCTTCGTGCATATCGCTGGCCTGGCATGTCCCCGAAAGGTTTGGGTTTAGCGGATGGGGCTAAGGGTTTAGGGTTTGCGGTTTCGGGCTTAGGCTGTTGAAAGATTTAGAGATTTGGGGTTGAGTCCGGGTTGAGGGTTCAGGTTCAGGTTACCGTAGATGTCTGAATGATCAGTGATCGTATCCACCTCCAGAACTGATTTGCGTCCAGGGTTTAAACCCAAAGGGTCCAAAGTACCTATATAGTAGAATGTAGGGTTTCTACATTAGGAATTATTATTATGATATGGGGAAGTATGCCCCATAACAGTACCTAGGACCCTTTGGCAAAGGAATCTTGGGCTTAGGCTTTCCGGTCTGGGCTATGGCTCAGGGTCTTGGTCCGTAGGGCGTGAACCCTGAAGACCGCAATGTCTAATGGGTTTAGGGCTTAAGGCTTAAGGTTTAGGACTACGGGTTCAGTGTGTAGGGTTTATAAGATGTATCGGGTTTAAGGTTTAAGGTTTAAGGGCTCCCATTAAGGTTCCTTATGGCCTCTGTGTCTGCACATATCCGAAGTAAGTTCAAAAAAGAGACGAAGCACAAGCACTAACTTCATTCGTAAGCAAGTAGCATGGAAGCCTGAACAAGTTTGAAGAGTACTTCTGCCTGGGGGCTCCTCAGTACGGGTATACGATAATGCACGCCCATGGCCCTGTTCTAGTCGTTAAGCCCGCTGCACGAAAGCACAGCTTCCTGTCATCCAGGCCTTTTGCAACCAAAGCCCTGCGACAGGCAGATAGACCCCTAAACCCCTAAACCCTAAACCCCTAAACCCCTAGACCGGGTTGCAAATCCCAGCCTCCCAAATCCTCAGAGTTGTGGAGTTGGAATGTGGTTGGCGGTTCCTAGACGCCCTAAGACAATTCTAAGCCCCGAAACCCCTAAACCCTAAACCCCCAAACCCCTAAACCCCAAAACCCTAAACCCTAAACCCTAAACCTCTAAGACAATCCTAAACCCCTAAACCCTAAACCCCTAAAGCCCGAAGACAATCCTAAGCCCCCAAAACCGCCGGGAGCTTGCCAGGCAAGTTCGATCCTTCTGCGTTTTCCCGGCTTCAGGTTTGGCCGGGAAGCCCGGATCCTGCAACTTTGTGAGGCTTAGGTTTTAGACGGATTTTGGGGGTTTAGGGTTTAGGGTTTTGCAACTTTGTGAGGCTTAGGGTTTTGGGTTTTAGACGGGTTTTGGGGTTTGGGGTTTAGGGTTTTGCAACTTTGTGAGGTTTAGGGTTTAGGGTTTTAGACGGGTTTTGGGGTTTAGACGGGGTTAGGGGCTTAGGGTTTTGCAGCTTTGTGAGGTTTAGGGCTTTGGGTTTTAGACGGGTTTTGGGGTTTAGGGTTTTGCAACTTTGTGAGGTTTAGGTTTTAGGGTCGGAGCCTGGAACCCCAGAGGCCCCAGAGCCCCCGAAGGCCCCGAAGGCCCTAAACCCCTAAGGCCCTAAACCCCCAAACCCTACCTAAAGTCTCCATTGTAGTTCCATTTTGGGGTTCCCTTCTCGGATCCTTATTATAGAATTTGTCAAACCCAAGAAAAGGAACTACAATGGAGACTATAGGTAAAGCCCCAAATCCTAAAGCCCCAAACCCTAAAGCCCCAAATCCTCCTAAACCCTAGAACCCTCTATCCTAAGCCCTAAACCCTAAACCCTAAACTTCTCCCAAACTCCTCTGAAATGCTTTGAGCTCCTAGTCGGTCGCGGGCTCGAGAGCCTGGTGATTGGGAGGCAGGACTACAGGGTCCGAGATCTCCCTATCACTCGGCATTTCGGGGTTTTTGGGGGACTTATAAACTGATGTTCATGCTACCTTTTTAGTAGGTTTCGTTCCGGTTTTCATAACATTTGTAATGTTTATTCTTGAACCCTACAGAATACGAATGCTATCTACTACTGCTTGTGACGGCTACTGTCTGTGAGGAGTCTTATCGGAGAAGGGCAGCCGACGAAAGGATATTGCAGTCGAATGTCTAGGAGTCTAGGTGCATGATTTTTTCGAGTCGGTCTTTTTCCCCGTCTCATCCGTACACTGAAGGGTACCTGTGGTATGTTGTTATTTAGGTACCATGTTGTTATTTAGGTACCAAAAAAAGCCTTATCCAGCCTTGCTCAGTCGCACTCCTAGCACAAGGTTTGAGGCCGTGGAAGGACGACCATGCTTTGCGAAAACCGCCCTCGACCCGGAGAAGTTGATCGAGGACTGGTTTTAAAACAGAGATGTGGGTATAGTTCGTAGTACCATGCCTTTATTGCAGTGCGGTTGTGGGTCCAACGGCTAAATGGCAAAGTTTAGGAGTTGGAGGCTGAAGGCACCGCCAAGGCCGCGAAACGAAAGGTTTAGGATCTGGGAATTAGGGCTTGCGGTTGAAACTTCAGGGCCTTTAGGGTTGAGGATGTAGGATTTGGGGGGTGAGGCTTTAAGGGTGAGTTGCAATTAAGACTTCGAGCGTGGTAGGTACAAACAGTTCTAAAGCCAAGAGATGATCCCCTAAACCCTAAACCCTAAACCAAACCCTAAACCCCCTTGAGCAACGGATTCAGGAGCCCTCTCGAAGCCCCAAAGCTCGAGAAAGGCATGTTTGACCCTGACAGCCCCGGTGTCTTTTTGATATCATCCCCGATGACCGCTGGCTCGTGCGGTGTTGGTTTGGGATCGGTGTTGCTGTTGCTCTTCGTCCTACGATGTTGTTTATAAGCCCTAAACCCTGAACCCTAAACCCCTAAACCCCTAAACCCTAAAACCCCTAAACCCCTAAACCCTAAACCCCTAAACCCTAATCCCCCTAAACCTCTAAACCCTAAACCCCTAAACCCTAAACCCTATAAGCCCTACTATAAACTGTTTTTTGCTGCTGTCCTTCGGGCCCAAGGAGTTTTCCTACTGCGCAGACCCGGACGTGGAGGAAGGGGTGCGCTTCCGGCGAGGAGGGCCGAAGAGCTTGAGGACCGTTTGAACCAGTTTGGGGGTGTTTTAGGGTTTAGGGTTAGAGGGTTTTAGGGTTTAGGGTTTGGGGGTTCAGGGTGTAGGGTTTTAGGGTTTAGGGGTTTAGGGTTTTGGGGTTTAGGGTTTTGGGGGGCGTTTGGGTTAGGAGTTTTCGGGTTTAAAGTTGGGGGTTCGGGTGGTTTCGGTCATCGTCTTTAGGAGCTTGGGGGGGTTGCGGGGTTGCGGTTTCAGGTTTGGGCTTCGGGGCTTAGGATGTCGGGTTCGGGGCTCGGGGTTCAAGGTTCAGCAGGGTTTTTGGGTGTTGTCATAAAGTTGGGGGTTTGAGTTTCCAGGGCTTCGGGGAAACTACTTGAATAGCCTTGGTTTCAAGATTAGGAGGGGTCGGGCCTCTAGGACTGCGGGGTTTGGTGGACTTGGGTCCGAGCGTCTAGGTAGTAACACCCCCCTCCTCCCCCTCCTCCACCGGAGTATGGATCACAGGCGCTGCATTCGTGGAACATCGCTTTCGGACTTTCTGGTGATTCGGGCCCTCCTTGGACTCCATTTACCTTAGAACCCTAAACCAGAAACCCCTAAACCCTATAACCCCTAAACTCCAAACTCCCGACTCCCTACTAGCAGCAAAAAATTGAAGCTGCTGTTGCCGACTGGGAGATCGGCGAGCAGCTCCGGATGCAGATAGTGAGAGTGAAGTTGACCCCTAAACCCTAAACCCCTAAATCCCCAACCCCTAAGGGTTTAGGGGTTTAGGGTTTAGGGTTTCCCCTAAACCCTAAACCCCTAAACCCTACACTCTAAACCCTACCCCAAGCTCCTAGGCGGAACAATTTTCTTTAAATGCGGTCCCTTGAATCCAGACGAAAGGCAGGCGAAATTGACACTCCAGTTGCCGGCCGAATCCCGGACACAAAAAATCCTCGGAATAAGTTCCATCTGAGGCGAAAAAGAGCATCCTAAGCCTTAAAACATGAAATCCACAATCCTAAACCCCAAAACCCTCTAAAGCCCTGAGCACTAAACCCTAAAGCCCTAAAGACCTAAAGCCCTGAGCCCTAAACCCTAAAACCCTAAAGCCCTAAACCCGAAAACCCTAAAGCCCTAAAGCTCCCCTAAAGCCTTAAACCCCTAAACCCTAAAACCCTAAATCCTAAGCCCTAAACCCTAAAACCCTAAAGCCCGAAAACCCTAGAACCCTAAAACCCGAAAGCCCTAAAGCCCTAACCCCTAAAACCCCTAAAGCCCTAAACCCTAAAGCCCTATAAACCCTAGAAACCCTAAAACCCTAAACCCTAAAGCCCTATAAACCCAAAAACCGAATCCTGAGCCCTGAACCCTAAACCCTAAAAACCCTAAATCCTAAAACCTAGAACCCTAAAGCCCAAAAGCCCGAAAACCCCTAAAGCCCTGAACCC
>CAJNJA010081107.1:0-17565 GCA_905231915.1 Symbiodinium necroappetens | reverse complement strand
TTAGGGTTTAGGGTTGAGGGTCCTGTGCGGGTTTGGGCCTGGGGATCGCGGCTCAGTGTCTACGACTCAGGTGGTATCGTTGAGGATACTGCTCCGTAAACCAAGATGGAACCAGCATCCTACAACTCCATAATTACCCTAAGGGTGCTATATAGGGGCTACTTTAAGACCAAAGTATGTACTAAAGGAGCACATGGACCCTTGGGGTTAGTGAGTTACTGTAGATAAAGCTGTGGTTAAACCCTAAAGTCTTGTACTTTCAATGTCCTGCTGGCCCGGTAGTATGAGTTCAACTGACCCTCGAGGAGACATCTCACTGAGCAGCGAATGGCGGAAATCAAGTATCAAACTAAAACAGCACTCAGTGAGCAAGTTTCAACCGATTAAATCTGTCGGCTTGTAGGCTTAGGGTGTAGGGTTTAGGGTTACGGTTTGGGGGGTTTCGGGTGGACCGCAGCAGGCATCACTCATCCGAGCCCGGGACTTCGCGAGAGACATCCACAAGACGTACCGCTAGGGGAGTGGCAATCCTCGCAGCAAAAGCTCCAAACCCTGAGCCCTACACCCTAAACCCCCAAACCCCTAAACCGTGCTCTGTGGGTCTAACGCGTATACCCATACACTAAACCCCATCCACGCTCCACCGGATACCCGAGAGGGCCTCAACTCTTTCGGGGGTTACACAGGTCGGACCCACTGTGCAGGCAAGAGGGGACTAATATGGGAGCCTGAATAAATTAGAACTAGAGTGGAGATTTGGGGCCCACTATACTATGTTGTAATAAAGAGCCCTAAGGAATAATATTGGTAATCACTTAGGCTTCTTTTTTAAGCCTTATATGGCCCCAAGAGTCCAAGTACCGACTCTCCCGGATGCTACAGGTAGCACCCGCACAAGTCCCTGAGGATGATGACCTTCACTCATGTCTACCTCGATCCCCCAAGATAGTAGGCAAAAGAATGGCCCAAGCGCAATAATAGTCTATCATTCTGCATAACCCTAAACCCTAAACCCCTAAACCTTTGGGGCCCAGGTAGGGTTTAGGGTTTAGGGTTTAGAGGTTTAGGGGTTAAGGTTTAGGTTTTTGGGGGTTTGGGTTGGAGTGGATGGATCACTGTCTGCAAGGACTGGGCAGGCCGGGAGTCGCTCCGAGAAGTCTTGCGACCAGCTCGTCGCGATAGATTCAACTTGGGTCTAGCTGTTTTAACAATTCTAGGGTCCTTTTAGGGTCCAGCTTTTTGAAAAAAAATAGGGTCCTTTTTAGGGTCTAGCTTGTTTTACAAATCTTAGGGTCCGTTTTTTTTCTCCAACTAGTACGGCACCCGCATACAAAGGACCCTATTTTGCAGAACTACCCATGGATGCTTTCGCATCTTAGAATTATTCACACTTCTTGTGTTGTTGCAGCATCATGTGCCAATTCGAGCATAACGGCATGAATTTGGTTAGCAATTAAAGGAATCCCAAACCGATAAGCAAGGGTGGAAAGACTTTCAGCACATAAGCACTTTTGAACAGCTTGACTGACAACAAACCTCAGATGCTGCACCCCTGACCCCGAACCTTCACAGCAATCTGCTTCATGCTTATTTGACACGCCCTAAATACCCTTACAGGAACCCTGAAGGGACTACTCTGACCAATACCACCCTAACTTTTTTGCCAGGCGGCCGGTGCACACGCGATGCGAGCACGCGCAGCAAGATATCCAGGGCCTTCGGTCGGAGCAGGGCTTAGTTTGTAGGGATTTAGGCGTTTACGGTTTGGGGCTTTTCGGGTTTATGGGGCCGAATTTTGGGGATTAGGGCGCTGTGAAATTTACGTAGGGTTGATTGAGAGAACAAGAGTTGCGAGAATTCGGATTTGCAGCTCGATTTTGGTAGTCTCGGACTGCAGTCGCAAAATACAGTTGCAATCACAGTTGTTGATGCCGGAGAGTCCGCAATTGGGGTGGAGCGCACCTGCGTATAGTAAAAGGTCAGTCTTTAGAGTCTGTCGTTGAGAATTGAATTATATGTTTTGGGTCGACATGTCCTTGCCAGAGCCATTCGCCCCCAACCTTCGAACTCTAAAACTTAGCCTCGAGCCTCCACCCCGAAAGTCCTCCCAATAACAAACCTGAAGCCTGACGCTGCATGCCGAACCCTGAACCCCAAACTAAACATCACTCGAACCCTAGCTGCAGACCCTACATCCATCTGCTAAGTTTCGCGGTGCAGCATTTCGTTTAAATCTGCCAGGATCATATAGGACCAGGAATCAAGAACTCTCAAGGTGGCGAAATACAATCTTTGAGACGAGCCGTAATTTCACGAATCGAACAGGGTCTGGGGTACAGTAGTACAGGTATACCCATAGGCTCCTTAGTAGTTCCTTTTTGCGATGTCCTTATAAGATTCTAGATAAAAACCATAAAAAGGAACTAATATGGAGCCTATGGGTATGAATCCGAGGATTGTACGTAGGTATTTATTCGGAATCAGGCTTCTACATGAAACCGGAGCCTCCGTTTCGCGCATCACGGCAAGAGCCTGCAGCTGATTGCAAGAACGGGCATAGAGATCTTCGGGGTTTAGGTTTTACGTGTCAGAACCCTGCGCCCTAAACCCTAAACCCTGCAGCCGAAATCCTTTTCCAGGGTCTCTCTGGAGTTCAGATTTAGGATTTCAAGTCGCCGCCGGGCACTCGACCAAACGGTAGCATACGAAATCTGCCTCTTGCAGCTTGCCAGGCTGCGTGGTAACACTCCAATGATCCACTGTGACGCACCGATAGATTCGAGGTATGTCAGCCCTTTAACCTTTAACCCTTTACCACGTGATGTATATGTATGGTTTGTAAGGCAAGTGTATAAGGAAAGGAAAATTCCAGTATATGCTTGTACCTCGCAGAAACCCAGCTGCACGAATTGCTAACGAGAAACCTCTTTGCCGCAATGCAAGAACATCCCAGTATAGTCCACTGATCTCAAGCAACAACCAGCTTGGCCCCGCAAGCCATCGCCACCTCCTTACCTCCATAGCTTCTGCAAGGCGTTGCTATGCGAGATCCTTTAAAACCTTCAAAAACCTAGTGCACGCAATAACCTTAGGGTTTAGGGTCCCGGGTTAGCGGTTTCAGGTTCGGGTTTAAGCATATAGCATTCCCATATAATGTGGGTCTGACGGTGCGTGGAGGAAAGCATCACAAACCTCTGCCATGAAGTTGTGGGGGATCCTTGGCTTGAGGGTGTAGGTGTACTGGAATTCAAGCGTCTAGTGTTGAGGGCCTTTCGAGATTGAGGGGTTTAGGGGTTACGATTTAGGGGTTTAGGGGAGATGTTAAAGTTTACGCGTTCCACTCAAGCTGTTACAGAGTCTCATCTTCTACCAAACTGAACTAGAAGCGCCCAGAAGGAACACCTCCGAATTGGCTTACAGAGGCTAGGATTTAGGATACCATTAAAAAAAAGCCCTAAACCCTAAACTTAAAAGGCGAACTTGTTCCTGGCAGGGTCGGGGTATAAGTAGGAAAAAAAAGGTCGTAATATACCACCCTTCCCCCGAGCCCTACGAAACCCCGAACAGCCTCCAGACAAAGGATCAAAGGAACTCGTGATGAATTGGGTAACTATACTCATAACTACTGATAACCCCAACTAAGGTACGAAAACCTTACCTAAACCCCAAACCCTAAACCCTAAACCCCAAACCCCAAACAAGCTACGGAGTTTTGCCGGAGAGCGACCTCGGCGGCAAATGCGACGTCGGCCTCCTTCACGCCGAGAAGCACCTCAGGGACTTCTAGGATGCTTACCCTATAGTCCTACGGCTCTAGGGACTCATATCTTGAGGCTTTGGGGTTTAGGGTTTAGGGGTTTAGGGTTTAGGGTTTAAGGACTCATATTCTTAAGGCTTTTGGGCCCAAAGACCATACTATATAAGGCCTTTGGGCTATTTTGAGCCTTAGGGTAAGGCTCAAAACAGCCCCCCAAAGCCCTATATAAGAGGGCTTTTTAAGAACCCTAAAAAAGGTCCTTTCTGTTTTAACACGCCCCAGAGCTCAAACTAGCCCATGAAGCCTATAACATCATGGTCTTTGCGCCCAAAAGCCCTAGAAAATGAGTCCTCAGAGCATTAGGGTGAGGCTAGCCACATGCCAACTTTCCTGCCGCTCCAAGCAAGCTTTCTACTTTCTATATTTACGTAGAGCCCTACAGAACTCAAGGAGCGTGCGCTTGAAGGCTTAGGGGGTTGAGGCTGTCTGGGGAGAACAGGCGGTGCTTCAGGGGTGCCAGGCTCCAGGACAGTGACCGAAGCATCAACACCGTATCCGTACTGCCCTGAGCATGAAGTTTGGACGACCTCGACCCCTAAAACCCATAAGAACAAGGATGCAAGATGACCCACCCTAAACCCTAAACCCTAAACCCAAAAACCCAAAACCCTAAACCCTGAACCGTGACAGCCATCCCCTCTTCGGAGACTGGTGGCCTCTGCATCGGCGTCGCGTACTTTGGCGACGCACGCATCGACGCAACCACGATGAACCATTCTGAGCCAGGGAGGCGCAACTCCGAATCCCTCCCCAAAACCCCAAACCCTCAACCTTACCTGCAGTCTCCATTGTAGTTCCTTTTTGGAGTTACCTTTTAGGATCCTTAATACAGAATTGGTTAAACCAAAAAAAGGAACTACAATGGAGACTATAGGTAAACTCCAACCCCTAAACTCGTGGTGCGTCTGAAGCCCAGACCTGGAGCGCTGGTGGACTTGAAACCCTACAGCCCTGAGCCTTGCAAACGTACAGGAATCCTGTTCGGGTGTAGGGTTTGGGGTTGTAGGGTTGGGGCTTCTAGGGTGCAGGGTTTAGGGTGTAGGAGTTGGGCTTCTAGGGTTTGGGGTATCGGGTTTAGGTTGGGGTTTGCGGCTTAGGAACACCGGTGCCCAAAGATGCTACTCAAAAGCTTGTCAGAAGAACATGCAAGTATAAGAACCCTACTGCTTCCGCAACCTGAAACAGCCAGCTGCTATCCCGCTTTCGTCCTGATCCTGGCCTCTGAGCTAGGGTTTAGGGTTTTGGGTTAGGGGTGTAGGGTTAGGGCTTCTAGGGTGTAGGGTTTAGGGCTTAAGTTAAGGGGTGTAGGGTTACGGCTTCTAGGGTGTGAGACCTTCTGAGGGTTTAGGGCTTATTGGGTTTAGGGTTTAGTGTTTATGAAACTGAAGCTCAGCTCATCCATCGCCTCACACGGAATAAACAAAAACCCTAAAGCTAAGTTCATACCACGGAATCAAGCATATTCAGGCACCCTAAACTGTATGGACCCTATAGACCCTAAACCCTAAAACCCTGAAGCCCTAAACCCTAAAGACCCTAAACCCTAAACCCTATAGACCCTAAACCCTAAACCCTATAGACCCTAAAACCTAAACCCTAAACCCCAAAGCCCTAAAACCCTATAGACCCTAAAGTCTTAAACCCTATAGACCCTAAACCCTAAACGGCCCTAAACCCTAAAGTCGCATGCACGAACATCCTGTGCCTTCGCTCTGGCTCAGGGTTTAGGTTTTAGGGTTTTAGGGTTTAGGGTTTAGGGGCCCTTATTTTGCTTAACAGTGGGCATTTGGGTTATGGGCAGGTAAGAGGTCTGGGGCATTAGACTCCACTGCTTTACCAAGGTGTAGAAGGTTGCTATGTCTTGCCGACAAATAAAATCTGGGCAACAACCTTCTGTATGCGTCGTAAGACGCATGTCTTAGTTTCGGTGGACTATAGGACACATAATGTCATGCAGGATTGCGTTCCACAGATGTGAGAACCCATTCAAAGCCTTCAGCATTGTCCGGCGACCCACTAGCCAACTACTCTGCAGGAGCCTCATTTCATCGTAGCCTGGGCTTTTGCGACACAGAAACCTAAAAGTTTAACATCAATGAAGTCTGGCATTATGCGACCTAGATACCTACAACTCTATGAGCCACACTTTTAAATCAACCTGACCAGGTCTATTAAACCCGAAAACAGACACCCTAAACCCTGAACTGAACCCCTAAACCCCTAAAGCCCTAAACTCCTAAACCCTAAACTCCTAAACCCCTAAAGCCCTAAAGCCCTGAACCCTAAACCCCTCGACTCCCCTGTAAGATACGTCCCGAGAGCTTGGACGAGAGCGCCTCAGTGTCGCGAAGATACGGAGCAACTTCAGGGCCTCGGGAAGATCCACCTGTTTATGTCAAGGGACTAAAGGAGAGACCCTTAAATTAAAGGGACCCTTGGGGTTATATAGGGGCTTTATGAGTCTATATAAGGGTTATATAAGGGTTATTGTAGGGTATTAAGACTAGGGATCCCTTCTAGGGGTCCCTCCTATTGGCCCTTAATGATGAGCTTCCAGAAGTGCCCTCCGAGTCCTGAACTCCAGGCTCTCTAGAAGAGACCTTATGAGGGTTTAGGGTTTTAGGGTTTGAGGGTTTAGGGTTTTGGGTTTTAGGGTTTGGGGTTTTTGGGTTTTAGGGTTTAGGGTTTAGGTTTTAAGCTTAGTTGCTGGGTTCATCAAGCCCCGAAAAAATACAAACTTTCAGTTCTGTAGGGGCTGATATGATCCCAGGCAGTGTAAAGTGTACTCCTTGAGCTACTAAGTAAGGGGTCGCACTATGTGAAGGCTCAGGACTTGAGCCCCCTAAGTGGAGTTCTATATTGCTTGCAAACGCTTTATGCTTAACAGCTTGCGACATTTCCTGCTGTATGGCTTGTTTGTGACTTAGCTAAGGGCACGGAGGTTGAGTCATGGAGAGGACTTGCAGGTGTTTAGGCTTTTCGGATTGGTCGGTGGTGCTGGCTTTTAGCAGGAAGCTCTCGCCAGCGTTTGGACGTCTCGAAGTGCAAGGTTGGCTGTTTTGGGGCATGGGGTTGGGGTAGAGATTCCTACAGAGGTGATCGGCGAAGAATGCCAAACTCTCCTCATTCAGGCGTTAGGCACGAACGCTAAACCCCTCCCCCCAAACCCTACATGGTAAACCCTAGGCCCTAGACCACCCACGTTTCCACCCACGGAGGCCCGCCTCCTCCATAACATCCTCCAAACGCCTGGCGGAGCAAGGGGATATACTCCAAATCCTTTACAAACCGTAACCACGGAATCTTTCGACACAAATGTCGAACTCTAAAGCCCTGTAGCTCTTGACGCAATAATTTTTGACACCATTCGCTGGTGGTCGTAACCAATAAAGCTTAAGGTACGTGCTCCCTGAATTTATAATAGAATTCCAAAATATCACAGCGAGTTTTTAAGGCCCATGGAATGGCTGGATTTTTTTCAAAAGAAGCCGTTGCTGTGGGGGAGGATTCCAGGGTGAAATCCCAAGCCATGGGTCCATGATCGTCATAGCTGCATACAGTTGAAGAGTTGATGTAGGGTTCCAAGTCTATTTGGAGGATCTTGGGACTTAGTAAGTAGGGTTATAAGTGCCTTAATTGGGGGTTATAAGTAATTATAACTATAGTTACCTTATTTATATCCTCAGTGTCAGTTACTACGTCCCATGATTCTTTAAGTAGGGTTACTCTTTCGGGTGCCGGGTCTAGGGCCTAGGGTTTTCGGGCTCAGGGTGCACAAGCCGGGAAGCTGCTGGGAATGTATAGGCTTGTCTGTTGCATGAACCCTGCTGCCTATCCATCATACGTGTTGTACCCGGTTGCACAAGTGCTTGTTACAGTTTGCACATGCGATCCACAGGGTTTCACGAAAGCTCGCAAGAGACCCAAGGACAGTACCACACGGAACTTCTGGATTCATGGTCGGGAGGACTCCAGGCGCAGCTTTATCTCCTATATCTTGGTCAGTTGCAGCCCCAGAACTCGAGACATCTGAGCCCCTGGCTGGAAGAACTCGGACCAAAACGGTTCGTAGGCAATCCGCCACCTGTAGCTGCTGGTTTAAACTTCGGGGATGGTACTATCACCTATTTACATAATGATGATGATGTTCATATTAAATATATTAAAACCCATTATTATATAACTCTATGTTAAGATATATTGCCAGGAGACCCTAAACCCCGAAAGTAAAGCCAAGAGATCTAACCCTACAGTGGCTTGGGATGGGTCTGAGGCTAAGACATAGAAAGGACTTCAGAGCGCTCCTCAGGCCCTGAGGCTTGTAACCCCGAAGCCTTACAACCCTAATACCATCTAGGGTTTAGGGTTAAGGGTGTAAGGGTGGTTTAGGGTTTAGGGTTTAGGGGTTTAGGGGTTTAGGGTTTAGGGGTTTAGGGGTTTAGGGGTTTAGGAGTTTAGGGGTTTAGGGTTTAAGGGTCATCATCCTGAATCTCTAGACAACTACTTAAACTCTCGAGCCCGACATGTAACCCTGAGGCTCAGTCCAATAGGTAGGCCCTAGCTCAAATACTTTCGTGCTGAATAGCTTTTACTTGGACCCTGCGGGTTTGGCGATCATGGTTTGAGGTTTAGGGTTTGGGTAAGGTTTTCATAGCTGCGAGTATGTTGAAGGTTCGCACAGTGCAGAACATCTCGAGCAAAATGAGCTCGGATATACCGGCAACTCCACCAAGGCTAAGATCAGCCATCAGATGGACCTATGCACTGTTATCGAGCAGGCTCTAAGCCGTAAGCTCTCAGACCCAGACCACAAAACAAAACCGACAACTGCAAACTAACGCCGGGCCTCACTGCACGTCCCGAACCTTAACACCACTCGCTTGACACGGAACCACCTGAAACAACCTGAGACACCTGGTTCAAGGATTACGGTTTATGCTCCAAACCCCCAAACCTTCCATCCCGAAATTCAAACCCCTAACCCTATGCCTCTAAACTGACTCTCTTAACCGAAGTCCTCACACCACCAAGACCCCAAATTCCACCCCCCCCCCCCCCCCGCAACAAAAAAAACAAAACAAGACTCCCTAACTGCAAAGCTAGACACTATCAGGGGATGCTATGGGGGTTTAGGGTTCCATAAGGGGGACTTTACAGGGTTCAGCGTCCGATATAGAGGGATCCTTAAGGGGTTCGATGACATGCTCCCTTCAACGGCTTATGAATGTACCTAAGATCGTATGTGCTTAGGCCTGAAAGCTGTTCCTACTCTACATAGGTGATGTGAGCCCAAAGCAGTATACAAGAGAGGTACAGGGACTCTGTGAACCTGCTGCAAGCAAAAGGTAATTTCCAATTCTCCATTCCACGGAGAAGGTTGTCTTTTGGCCATAAAGTTGACAACACGAACACGCGCACGTCGCGGGTGTATGGGACGACGGTTTATGATAATGTCTGCATCACTGGCCCTAAACCCTAAACCCCTAAACCCCTGAACCCTAAACCCTAAACCCAAACCCCGAAACCCCTAAACCCCTAAACCCCTAAGCCCAAACCAGCTCCTCGAGCTGCAACAGCACAATCAGCTGGGCCTTCATGCTTGCAGCAACTCGGGCAACAAGACGAGTGGTCAGCCCGAAACAAAACCAAAGTGTGTGTCTCATAAGATAAGATCGTCACTCACAGGTGTAGGGTTCAGGGTTTAGGGTTTACCTGGACCCTAAACAACCTACCTTTTTAGGACTCCTTATATGAATTCTTTATGTAAGTCCATAAAAAGGTAGGTTCTTTAAGGTTTAGGTAGATATTGATTTTGGTGCCTGAGGGATCCTTCCAAGCCATGGGCGACCAGCTGCGGGGCGCTGAGCTGAGAAACTCGCACGTCGGCCTGCAGGATTCGGGGCTTGGAGTTTAGCGTTTAGGGCTTTACGTTTCTTTTGGTTGTTGGGTTTTCGGGTTGTAGGGCCTATAGGGGTTGAGGTTATCCGGGATGAAAGAAACGATGGCCACATGTACTGTTCTGTTCAGGCCTTCCTGATTGGAGTAGTTCTCTGGGATACGTTGTAGACTTGCAACTACTCAGCAGCTATATTAGGGTGAATTGCTTCAAGGGTTTTTGCACTTGCAGGGTTTAGGCTTGAGGGCATCCGAGTTTGAGGGTTTAGTGAGAACCTTTGCAACATTCAAAAGCTCGGAACGGTACCAATAAAAACCTTTGATAGTGAGCATGAGTGATGTAATCATCTCAAGCTTTGCTGTTAATGCCGTTGTTGCTAAGTGATGTTGCCTCAAGACAACTGCACGTGCCTACACCTTTGGCTCTAGGTCTAGCCGTTGAAGGATGTCCTGGGAAACTGTTCTTGTTTTCGCTGCTTCTTTCGCCAATCGTTCACGAACCCTTTAAACTGCAACTCCCCCCAAACCGTATAGAGCCCAACCCCTATAGACACCGATTCAAGTGTAGGACATAGGGACGGAGGGTTGGCACATAAGTGCAAACGCTGCACCAGTACTTGCCAAGCGTTTGGCAAAGGTGTAGGCATCTGCTAAACCATATTTACAGTACATTAAGGTCATGTGATTTTTCTGAAGGAAGGGCTTAAACGCACGAGGGCTACGGCTCAGGTTTCAAATCCGGGTCGGGTGATGGGCAGAATCAAACTATCAAATTATACAGGTCTAAAACCTTCAGGCCTCAACTCCTCTCTCTGAGCCCTTCAACCCTAAACGCTTAAGCCCCGAAACCCTGCTTTAAGGACTTTTTGGGTGTAAGAATATACATGCTCTTGCCTCCGAGCTCAAATGCTTCGAAACCCGAACGTGAATCCCTTGATGCTGCTGAGTCATCAATGGATGGTGTAAGGATTAGGATAAAGTTCTGGCGCCGCTCCATACATTGTGTAGGGTTTGCGTCTATGGTATGAGCCCTGAGTCGATCTGCATCAAACCCTGAAACCCTATTTGGTATACAAAACCTAAACACTCACACCCCTGGCCCTAAAACCCTAAACCCCCAAATCCCAAAGAACGTAAACACAAAAACCCCAAAATCCTGAACACCTAAACCGAATCTCCCATATCCCCTGTGTAAATCACTCTGTGAGCCCCTGGCGATGGGAGGCAGGCCGTCTGTCAAGGGAGGCCTCGTCTTAGGAGCGAGGGCTTCGGCTTCGGAAGGGCTTTAGGTTTACGGGCTCAGGGCTAAAGTTTAGGGTCCTAGGATATTGGGGATCCCAGGATAATAGAGACGGAGACCAAGGCCAAGACATGTACTGCTACAAAGAAGGCTTTAGGGTCAAGGGCTTGTAAGGTTTAGGGTTTAGGGAAATGTCGTGATCAGAACATTTAACTCACTAAGCCTTGAACTCCTGCTGATCTGATGGATGAAATCCTAAAGACCAAACCCTAGAACCCTGACGCCTAAACGTAAAGGTTTGGGGCTCTAGGGTTTTAGGTCGTTCGCAGATGCTGAGCGAAACAGGTGCAGCTGAGGTGCTGGATGTTAAACCTCCGCAGAGGCTTTGGTCGGAAGCATGGGCATAGGGTTTGGGCTGGTGAGAACTTACAAGGCATCATGTTCAGGGTTAAGGTCGGAACTAGGTTGATGATAGACATTCTGCATTACCTTAAGGACCCTTATTCCTTATTATGGGTCATGCAGGGTATAGAGATTAGGATTTAGGTCGGTATGCTTTCTGCAGTACAGTTCGTGTCTACATGCGTTGCAAGGTCAGGGAATGGTTGGCAAGTAGCATGCTATGTGGGGATGGATGACGTTGCCAACAGAGGAGGCCAGACATCTGTACCTTGGAGTTGCGTATACTGGTTGCCTACAAGATGCCATTTCCTGAACCTGCAAGCTAAGATTAAGGTTTAGGGTTTCGGGTTTAGGGTTTAAGGCTAAGGGGCAATCTACCCAAAGCCGTCTTAGCTGTTGCTCCTCTTGTGGCTACTCGGCTTTCTTTGGGCCGCAAGCCCCTTGCCCTCAACCCACCACACATCCATGCGCCTAATACATGCTCGGGCATGGAAAAGCTTCAGTGTAGGACCTACTTATCTCTAGAACTCGGATTTCATGGGCTGAAAATGAATCCAAAGCCTTCTGTGGCAGGAGCTGTGAGATCAACAGCCTCGAAATGTGAGTCCAAAGAGCCCGAAAGGGTCGGGTTAAGGGTTTAGGGAAGTTTAGGGCAGAGACAGCCGAACATCTGCCGACATGCACGCCTCCAACGAAGGCTGCTCTCCTGCACGCAGCTCAAGCTCAAACAGGATAGGCTGCACTTGATTATAATTATAGTAGAAGCCGTAAAGTTAGAAACTCAATAGCTCAAATCCTGAAGAGTAGTGAGTAATGTGTAGGGTATCCCAGCACTATGTGTCCTTAATCCGTTTTTCAACCTTTTTGGGGCTGTACTATAATCAGCAGGGCTGTCGCTCTCTCTCTCTCTCTCTCTCTCTCTTTGCTCTCCCTCCCTGTCCCTCGATAGCTTCGAGCCATGCCCTGAAGAGCAACATCTACAACAATAACCTAATCCACTAAATACCCAAAACCTCAAGCCTTCAACAGCTTCAATCCGTTACCAGCTCAATACACCGACACCAAAACAGCTGCACAGAAAAACTGTCACACCATAGAAACCCGCAATAACACACTTACAACCTTACAAACGCCCGATAATACAGAGGCCTAATCGGGCCTGGGAGCATCTGCTGCTACAGTTTTATGATGGAACCTTTAGGGGCATCCTTAGGGCCTAGGGTTTAGGGTTTGGGGCTTAAGGCTTAGGGTTTATGGGTCCTTTTTGGTGTTACCTTTTAGGGTCCTTAATATAAAATTGGCTCAAGGGACTATAGGTAGGATGTGCTTGTCAAACGCATCTAGAACACCCAAAAGAAGCCTTGTAAAGCAACACTGACAAAACCCTTATTGATATATGGAAACTAAACCCTACAACCCCCCAAACCCTACAAACCCTAAACCCATAAAGCCTAAATTAGGGATAGGGTTTAGGGTTTATACTTATAAAACACCCCTAAATCACTAACCATGAACCCTCACCTGCTTCAACGCCGACCTCTGCCGGAGTCTCGGAAGCGAGGCGGCGCAACCAGTGGCCTCTTCAGAGGCAGGTGCTCACAAGATATCTTACGATGGCTTATACCTATAGTCTCCATTGTAGTGGGTTTAGGGTTTAGGGGTTTAGGGGTTTAGGGTTTGTTTTTACAGTTGGGGTGGCTCTGTTTCGTCTGCCCGGCAGGGTTTAGGGTTTAGGGTCTAGGGTTTAGGGTTTATGGGTCCTTTTTGGGGTTACCTTTTAGGATCCTTAATATAAAAGTTGGTTAAAGGGACTACAGGTAGGATGTTTTTTGTGTGGGAGTGTTTTTCAGGGCTTCATCAGGTGCGTCAGCTTGATTTTTTTCTTTATCGAGGTTTGCAGAGGTGTTCGAAGGGTGCTATGGTTTATAAGGCCCCATACCATTATGGAGTTTTTGTTTTATCGAGTTTTGTGTTTCTTGGCAGTATAAGCTAAAGGGCTTGTGGAGTTTGGGCTTGGTTGAAGCCCCAGTCCCTTCGCCCTAAGAACCTAATACGGATGAATGCTTCCGCCACTATAGTCGTAGAGGCAGGAACCGAGCACGAATCGCCCAGCACCTGGAACCCAAAGCATACAACGAGCGAGGTCGAGTTGCTTCAACTGCCCCTGCATGTAGATAACTCGCCCTAGCGAGCATTAGCCTTCAGGAACTGTTGGGTACATGTTCTTTCGGGATTCTTGGTCCTCCCGGAAACTCCAAACCCTCAGCCCTAAGTCCTACGCACTAGTTACACCCTACATCCCCAAGCCTACTGCGGTTTAGGGTTTAGGGTTTAGGGCTACTATGCACCCGGAACCCTGGGTGTTCACCTCGCCTGTTGCGGGGACCAACCTGCATCTCAAGCGTCCAAGCGGCGACATCACATCGAGAGCAGCTCTGAACTTACGGCAGCTGCAATATTGAAGCCTTGATGATGAGCATACATAGGGTTACGGGTTCCCTATAAGGGTTAGTATAAAGGTACTAGGGCCTTAATGATTCTAAGAGGGTCTTTAGGTTCCTTTAAGGGCTCCTTAAAGGGTTACTTTCGGGGTCTGGTTTCGGAGCCTGAAGAATGAGAACCGGACGGGGGTTTGGGCCCCATTACAGTATCGTGTAAGGAACCCTCAGGAACGGTACCGGCTATTCTTTCGGCTTTTTTAGTAGCTTTGCTTACAACTAGGGTCCTTCCTACTTAGGGGTCACTACTATGCAGGGTTTGTTCGCGGTTTAGGGTTTACGGGTTTGGCGGCTAGGGCTTAGGGTCTCTGCATCATAGTCCTGCGTGTTATAATCTCGCATCTGAAGGTCAGGCCTAGCTAACCTTCAGGATGGTCCTAGCCCCCAAAGCTTGAACGTCAGGGTGCATTGGGATTCGCGTGAAGTCGCAACAGATGCAAGCGGCGACAACTGAAACTGCACAAAGCACCTGCAATTAAGACCCTAAGCCCTAAACCCCTAAACCCTAAACCCTTAAGTCAGCATAGGCCGGAAACCCGCCTTTAAATTGGGTTTAGGTATTGGCGTTAGGGTATCGGGTTTAGAAGGCCCTCCAGCGTGCACAAACCCTGCAGCCTGAGACCTAGACGGTTTAGGGTTTGGGGTTTAGGTTTAGGACTTAGGGTTTAGGGTTTAGGGTTTGGGGTTTAGGGTTCATCGCTGGCTCAGACAGTGAATCCTGAACACCGGTCCTCGAACAGCAACTCGGCTGGAATCCAGGAGGATCAGGAGACAAACTAACCCTATGGGCAGCGCAAGATGGAAGCTACAGGCACGGTCTTAAGTTCGAGGTATGGGGGGCTCAGGGAGAGCCTTTATTGTAAGCTAGGTTTAAATCGTGGCATCTCAGCATCTCTATCAATAAAAAAGAAACCGCATGGCGGACACCATCTTTGTCCTGATGACTTCGGAAAAGAGCTACTGTTAACTTGCTATTTGCGCATCATAAACATAAACAGCACATCTGAAAGCCCGCGTCCGGATTTTGTGCAGTTCCCTGTAAACGAAGCAAAGGGCTAGGAGGAGCCCAAACCCCGGGACCGTTCTAGCTGAAAGCTACACCGTGAAAAAAGCCCAGACCTGGTTTCACAAAAGCCTGTGTACTAAAGGGGCCTGAAGACGTAGTTGGAATCAAGGTTCGGAGTATACTTAATGACTACAGAACAAGGAACCCTTATAGGAAGAGTAATGTTGCTCACTATTCAGCACTCTATGAAGGGAGACGGCCCCAAACCCAGGAATCGTAAAGCCTAAACCCTAAACGGGCCCTCTAAACCCTAAACAGGCTCTAGACCCGAAACCCAAGCCCATATTAGGGTTTAGGGCTTAGGGTTTAGGTATAAAGCCTACATAAGGCCATACTGTGAGGCGGAGGGGTGGCGCGCACCGCGGCACAAAGGCGCCGAAGTTCGACAAAGTCGGCCGAGGAGAGCGAAGCCCTTGGACGGACCTTGGGGTTCAAGGTTGGGGTTTGGAGCTTAGGGTTTAGGGGTTTTGGTGTTAGGGTTTGGGGTTTAGGGTTTAAGGGTTTAGTGTTTAGGGTTTGGTTGAGCGTTTAGAGTTCAGGGTCTAGGACCGGGGGTTTAGGGTATATGCAAACCAAGGGTCAAAAGCTTAAACCCCCAAGCACCCTACGAAACCCTTATAAGCCTTGGTTAGCTTATACCTAGACTTGTAGGTCAGGCCCCAAAAATTCCGGAACGCTCCACTCTAAATGCACATCTGAAAATCCGACTGGGGGTTTTGAGCATATAGCTCAAATTACAGCAAACGGAAATGACAGTAAGGAGCCCTCATAGGACCTCAGTCTTCAGTATTATTCAGGCTTTTGTAGTACACACTATCTGCAGTTGCGTGGCCGCGGCACTTGTCGGCCTACCGTGCCTGGACAAATCGGGCCAGCTGCTTTAGCAAATGCTGCACCTTGGCCTTGCTGCGGCATGTCTTTGACAACTGCCGCAGGCTATCGTAGCAACTACTTGATGTCGAAATCTTGCCAGTCCGCTTCTTGTCCAAATCGCGGCCCCGTTGGCAAACCTTTTCGTCCGAGTCGCGGCCCCGGTGGCCCTCCCACCAAGAAGAGCTTCTTCCTTGCCAGCCTAAACCCTAAACCCTAAACCCTAAACTTTACCCTAAACCCTAAACCCTAAAAAACCCTAAACCCTAAAAAAGCCTAAACTCTAAAATAGCCTAAACCCTAAACCCTAAAAAACCCTAACCCTAAAAAACCCTAAACCCTACAAGAAGCTTCCTTCGGCCGCGAAAACGTGGGCCTCTCGGCTTTCTCGCCCGCTGGGCCTCTTGCATTCGGCCTTAATAACCCCACAAAACCTAAACCCTAAACCTTATGAACCCTACACTCTGAACCCTAAACCTTATAGACCCTAAACCCTAAACCATATGAACCCTAAACCCTGAACCCTAAAACCTAAACCCTGAACCCTAAACCATAAATTGGCCTTCTTGCTCTTGGCCTTTTTTGCTCTCGGCCTGCTCGGCCGTCTTGACCCGAAACCCCCGAGCCTACCAAAACCTCGCCACTGCCAAAAACTTCGAACTTGGGGGCACCCAACCTGCTTAAGCAGGAATCTTGCGGGAATGGTCTGCTGGAACCCCACAAAACAGCACAAGGAACTTCTATAGGATCCCCATCCCCAACCCAAACCTAAAATCTCGATCATTGCACATGTTCGTTCTTTTTTTTTGGCTCCTTCTCAGGCCTCCACCGGGGCGACTGCGCCAGCTTCGCATTCGGGGGCGGCTGGGCCATCTCCTTGAGGGATGGGACTCAGGGCTCAGCACTTGACCCCTAACCCGAGGCTCCATGTACCAACATACTGTTGCCTGTATTACCTTCAGGACCCGAAACTATGGGAATTATGGTATATGACTTATTATGGGTAATGCAAGACTTATATCATCAACCGTAGTATATAATTACTTAGGTCTTGAAGTTGTTCCGATATAGGAACTGTCAGGGTACAGTCTCATGTACCCACAGACCCGATTACCACTTTGCGCGGAATTTTGTTCCTTGATAACCATAATAAGAAGCCTTTGCACTTCTTCCTTATCTAAGCGGTATTTGGCTCTCGGACCCCAGACTGCAAGCAAGTCCGCTGCTGGCCTCGCTGCCGGGAGCCCGATAGCCCCTCCCCCAAAGGGGATGTTCCCCCCGACTTGAGCCGCAAAGCGCATAAGGGTTTAAGGGGGGGAGGGGTGGGGGGGCTTGGGGGCGTGGTCTTTAGTTTAAAGGGTTACGAGGCGTGCTTTCCTTGATCGTCTCTTTAACCTGTCTGGCCCACCGATTTGGGGATTCAGTAGCCGCCAGAATATAAAATCTGGGCATGCGGCGCATTGCGGAGAACTAGAATCTAGGAGCTTGTCCCGAGGTTATCTTCAGGATTGCGATCTTTTCCTGCGGTTCTTTAGGTCTTTAACTTTAAGGGCCCTACACAGGTTTTCTCGCCGACAACAGCACCAGCAACAACACCAGCAAGAACACCAACTCCAGTGCAAACCCTAACCCCAAGCACGACACGACCACCAGCACCACCAGCACCACCAGGACCACCAGCACCACCAGCACCACCGGGACCACCAGCACCATCAGCACCAGCAGCACCAGCAGCACCAGCAGCACCAGCCGCACCAGCAGCACCAGCAGCACCAGC
>CAJNJA010081096.1:429-20363 GCA_905231915.1 Symbiodinium necroappetens | reverse complement strand
GTCTCTGTGTGTGTGTGTGCGCTTGTACTCTATAGTCAGAAACATGTGGTTATGACGATGCTTGTTGCTCTTGCTACTTTTTTGATAGTGTTGTTATCCGAAAATCACGGCGTTCGTTGTTGTTGTAGCTGCTGTTGCCACTGCTTCCGAATTTTATCGGTGATGATGCCCTGCTTCTTCTTACTGATGTTCGATTGAAGTTCTACATTCAGCGATCGTTACGATTCGAATCGCAGGCACCTCTACAACTACCCAGAACACATACGAGCACCTTGAAGTGAAAGCGTAACTCCACCTCTGCTTTGCTCTGCACGCCCCTCTGAACCAAACCCCTAGCCACTTGAGTCTCTTGCGCCTTGGCCCTAAACCCTAAACCNNNCCCTAAACCCCCGAAACCCTAAACTCACTTTGTCGAACCTCGAAGTCTACAACTCCTGGCATAATCCTATACCCTAAGCAAGGCACCACTACTTGGATCCACAATGCAAATAAAACGCTTAAGGACCGCCTGGCTGTACATGAGAAAAGGATGCTGCAGGTCGAGGGTAACGCAAATGCGTCATGAGAGCACGGGGCCCGAGTTGGGGCTGGGTCTGGGTCTTAGCGTGACAAGAGGGCCATACTGCAACTTGTGCCGGTTTGGGCGGGAGACTTGTACATTACTTGACACTTCGTTGGGGTTTAGGAACCACTAATCACTAATGATAGCTAAGTCCCAATAGTTCGATGGTGCTGAGTAGAAGGGCTCGGCGATGTTCCACAAGTTTGCAACATCGGCAAACATTCGTCGGGCAAGAAGATGCCCCAAAAAGCTGCAAGCAATCTTCTAGGAGGGTTAAGACCTCAAACGCTCAAGCCAAAAACAACCCTAAACCCTATAACCTCCTTTAGTTCCTAAAGTCTTACTCCGTTAAACCGTTCGCGAGGAAAGTACTTGGCTTCACACTGGAGAGCGCCCAGGCGGGGGTCTACAGGTGCTCGTTGCGGTTTTCGGGGATCTTCAGGGCTCAGAGCTCTAAGCCAAGCAAGACGCATCAGGAGCATCCTCAAGGTTCGGAGGGTATAGGGTTATGATTCTGGGTTTCTGTTTGGGGGGGCGGGGGGGGGGGGGNNAGGAATATTGGAGTCTCTGGGTAGCTTAAGTAGTACGGTGAAGTGGAACCTTAGCTTAGAACAACTCCCAGATCCGAAGCAACGGCAACCAGCACCATACCTTCAAATCCGTCGTCACGATAGGTTTGGAGGTTAGGGTTTTGAATTTGTGTTTCCGTTGGGGGGCGATTCGAAACGTCTTGAAAAACCCGCTGCCTCCACATAACGATGCTGCCCGGCCGATAGCCTCAGCTGACGACTGCGGCGAGCAAAAGCTGATTCTACACTGTCAGCCCTGCAGCATCCACCCGGGTTGGTGAACTTAGGTCTTTTTTTTTGGGCCCTTAGCAGAAGGACATGCGTCTACAAAGATAGACCGAACGGCAAGCTCTTCAATCTCCTTCGGCTGTATCTTGTGTGTGTGTGTGCCTGTGTGCGCGCGTGTGTGTTTGCCTCCTCTAGTTTACAATCTGACAACAGAGAATAGGCATTGCGCATCATTGCGTGGTATTCTTGCTCTGCTTGTTGCATTGCGAACAATGATCGTTTCATTGGCGGTGTTGAATGCGCTGCCATGTGCTGCGGTTTTGCATATTTACCTCATTTGTGGAACTGATAGCATTGCCGGGTCACAGTCCATGCCGAGTCTGTGGCCACGCAAGAAGTCACGCATCCCGCCCGCGAAACGAATGGAGCGGAAGCAAACGACCTCAGTCTAAACCCCGTCCGTCAAAAGGTATTGTTCAAGCTGTGGGTTTCGGCTTAGTAATTCCCCTTACAAAGACTGTTGAACGTACATTGGAGCGGAAACCGTAAAGGGTGTTGTTAACCCTCCTACCGCCTGATTAAGAGCTGCAGCTAGTTCTGAGCCTCTTCGACACATGTGGGTGCTTACAGTTGTTAGGAATACTTATGATAAGCATGCTGCTGCTCTATGATAATTACATGTCCGCTTTAAATTCTAATTCTGCCATCTGAAATGCACTTTGCTGGCTCCGGGTTCGCCTTCAGTTTTATGTGTATTCTTTGGGGAGAGCCTTAAACCCTCAACCATAGAACCCAAGCCCTAAACCAAACATGAGCCCTTAAAGGCACGCTTAAAAGAACCTCATCAGAGTCCCCTTTTTAATATATAACACCCTGTAGCAAACCCTAAACCCTAAACCACGGTTTAGGGTTTAGGGCAAAGCCCTATGA
Source organism: Symbiodinium necroappetens (assembly GCA_905231915.1). Classification (NCBI taxonomy): domain Eukaryota; class Dinophyceae; order Suessiales; family Symbiodiniaceae; genus Symbiodinium; species Symbiodinium necroappetens. The sequence goes on along the minus strand of CAJNJA010081096.1, from coordinate 18,074 downwards.
AACACTCCAACACGGAACCCTTCGAACGCGCCTTCCGTGCAGGTAGCGCTTGGATGGCATCAGAGAGCTGGGCCTCCGGGAAATGCGGCTTTCTTTTTTCGGTTGGGGTTTGGGTCTGGGGAGTACGGTTTTAGGGCTTTCGGCTTTTGGGGTTTGGCGTTTTCGGCTGGAGTTTACAGTTTGGGGCTTTGGGGTTTTGGGTTTAGGATTTAGGCTTTGTATTTGTGTTCGGCAGTGGTTGAGGTTTAGGGCCCAGGGTTTAGGGCCTTCGGCTTTAGGGTTTAGGTTTTGCATGTTTTTCGACTTGGGTTTCAGCGGGGCATACTATACTATGCCGTACAGCGGCGGGACGCATCTGGCTTTCGCCTCGGTTGTGTTTGTAGGGTCCGGGTGGTCTTTCGGGAGCCTTACCCGCAAAGTCCTGAGTCGCACGTCGAGGTCTCCTGTGAAACCTGAGCCTGTGTCGGTGGAGACTTCGGAAGAGACTTCGAGGTTTAACCCCAAGGCTCAGAATAGCCCAAAAGCGTCATACCCCCTTAATATCTTGGTTCTTAGTAGGGAATGGGGGAATGGATCCCTATGATAGTCCCTTGAGGTCCCCTAAAGTAGTCCCAAAAACCCATTCCTCCATTCCCTACTAAGATCCAGTCAGTCTTACTATGGTATAAATATTCCCCTCAAGCCAACAAACCATGCTCGGGGTACTGTAAAGGCCTTAATAGTTAGGAAAAGGGTATTGAAATATACTAGACTATACTATAATTGCATCCAAAATAGTGTAGGTAATTATTAATAAGGCCCCTATAGTAAACCCGAAACCTCCAGGGTTGGACTTCGGACCCTCTTGATCGCACTGCTCCGGGTTTGGGGTTTAGGCGTTTAGGGGTTTAGGGGTTTAGGGGTTTGAGGGTTCAGGGGTCTAAAGTTTAGGGTCTGGGGCATCCTAAGCCGCTAAGACCTGTTTTGGGGTTCATGATCTTTCCTCAACGCAGGAGTCTCAAGGATTGTTTCTGCGGTATAAGGAACTTTCCGAACTTAAGGGTGCCTTATTTTGGGGTCCTTATAATACGGATCCTACTATTTAGGGTACTATATTAGGGTCCCCTATTTTCGGAAACCCCCATAAATATATTCACAACAAATCTCGTGTTGCCTCGAAGAGCTTCTATGCAACTTCTTCGTCCACCCCACACCCACGACCGGACAACACCCGAGTTCCAAAAACTGAGTCGGGCTGCATGCGCCGCGTAAATATCGGCAGCACGCTCGCGCACTGCTGGTAGGGGCTGCTGCGAAAACTGCGACACCATGGCCGTGTTGACCTCACCTCAGAGGACGTGCCGCAATCTTTGACAGAATGTATAACTGGTATAATTATAGAGCCCCCACAAGTAAGAACATTTTGTGAAAATCCCTGAAATTGAAAAACGTACAATCGAGTAGGACCTAGGAACTCTATTGTGACGGGGCAATACTGTGGCAAACTGAGAAGTTACCATAAACTGGATCGAAAAGTCTGAATAACATTGATCAGCACAAACTTTCCCTACTCCCAGAACGGGCCTGACTCTTCTAAACTTGCTAGGCTGGGTTTTGCGAGCTCTTTTCCGTGGGGCTTGCTAGTGGTTCAGTTTTGGGAACTGGAAACCTGCACTGGTTCCCTGTTGGGGCTATATTCAAACTGATCATGTTTCATCCTAATTGGGGCTTAGGGTTTAGGGGTTTAATCCTTATTGGGCTTTACTATAACAAACATGTAAAGTTGTAGCCAACACGGATTTAGTAATTCCTAAACCCCGACCCCCTAAACCGGCAGCAAGTTGCTGTGGAAGGTGGCATCTGAGAGGAACAGATTCAGAGCAATCACATTCGCTGGGCTTAGACCCACCTGCGCGGGGGCTCAGCCGAGTTGATGTCTGCCTTCACTCTCGAGTTCGAGGAAATGGACATTGAAACTACCCTACACCTATCTGACTGGTGATGCCGGTCAGGAACATTGGAGTCAGCATGAACCAAGTTATGTTCATCATTGTCCATCCATATTTCGATCAGAACCGTCATCCTCATGGATTCAGGGTTTAGGGTTTAGGGTAAACCCTAAACCCTAAAACCCTAAACCCTAAACCGTTGGATTGTGCCTGTGTCTTCCTATCGTCATCATTGGAGACTCCTTGGGGCCATGGCAATCGCTGTTAGAGCAGCGACTCCTGCTCCTGATGCTACGTACCAATAAGCTTTGTTTATTGACTCTCTGTGTCCCCGAACCCTTAAGTTCAGGGTTTAGGGTTTCTCTATCTATCTAGGAGTCCCAGAAGGTTAGGGATCAAAGCTCCTACCCCCCATAGTACGATTATCACATCAGGATCCTGCTTTTAGAGACTGGTACGCCGAGGCATCGCATCGCCAGGGCGTGCCATTTTTTTTATGGGGGGTGCCGTACTATTTTTTGGACCAGCCCTAAACCCTAAACCCTAATTTAGAGAACTATTTTTTGGACCAGCCCTAAACCCTAAACCCTAATTTAGAGAACTCGCCATTTACGGAGGAGACCCGCCTTGCCCTCGGCGGTCAAGCGAAGAGCAAGCAGCTGAGCACTGGCTAGGGCGCCTTTGTCCGGCCCAATAAGCCTGGGGGTTTAGGGTTTCAGGGCTTAAGGTTTCGGTTCAGGGTTTAGGGTTTAGGGTTTAGGGTTTGGGGTTTAGGGGTTTAGGGGTTTAGGGGGTTTAGGGTTTAGGACCCTAAACACCTTTTGGGTTTGGTGAACATAGAGACTTGAATAGGGGTTGTGGTAGTAGAATATTGTAGAGCTGCAGAGGGACAATTAGGGAGTATGGCAACAGAGGCTTGAATAAGGGTTCTGGTAGTATAATTTCGTACAGTTGTAGACTCTATATATCTCTATATATATATACAGAGATAGATAGTGTACAGGGACTGTATGGCTACGAACTCTGGGATTGTGGATTTGGACTAGCCCTTTTGCGGTGTGCTACGGTGGGCCTAGGGTTCTGTGGTTCGGAGGGTTGGGGTATAGGCTTTCTACGGCTCATATGGGTAGTTGCAAGTAAGGCCACCATGGCTTCTGCTCACACGAACCCCAACGAACGTATCTATGGCCCTTATTAAACCGATCCCATGAAGTCAGAACCCACGGCTCTCTGCAACCCAGTACCAACCGATTAAAACACCTATATATACCCTATAACAGAAACCTGCGAAGACTCCATAACACCCTGCAAAAATCCTAGGAAGCACGATCAGAACACAACCTTATTATGGGTGTTACAAGGTGCTGAAGGGCTTTTATGGCTTGCTTATAGGCTTGTATGGGACCTTTACAGGGCTGTGTAGGGTTTTTTGTGCAGTTGATTTTGGATTCAGTCGACCTGGTGGTAGTGTCTTGTTGCAATCTATGGGCATGTCTTCAGGGAGCTTGTTACTTGAATGTTTTTGGCTCTGTCTTTCCTTTACATAGCGACTCTTTCAGATTCAGGGGTTTAGAGAGTTTCGGGCCTAGCCCATATCAGTAAGGCTAGACCGCGAAAGCCTGTTACCATAAACCCCTGCAGCCCAAACCATAAACCCCTGAAGCCCAAACAACCCGAAACACGATGGTCAGCTGAAGGGTCTGCCGGGAAGAGGTCATTGAGTTTTCCGTGCCCACTCTCCCTGGCTCTCTTCAGTGTGCCACGGATTGGTCATGATGACTTCGAAGTCTCCCAAGACTCTTGTAATAACAACAATCATAATTGTTATTCGTATTATCCCCATAATGATAGTAATGATAGTAAAGACTAGTAATAATAGTAATAACAATAATAAATGAAATGTGGCCACTGCCTGAGCCATGAACGGGTACAGTAGGAAGGCTTCGCGCGACTTCGGGCTGCGCCTCCGCAGCTGATTGACTATTTCTTCTGCTGGGAGGACGCCCGCAGCGGCCATCCGACTGGTGGATGTACGGACGGCCTAACTCTTGGAGACGTATATAAATGGAAGTGCGGTGCCATGAACCTTTGCCCTGGACAGATGTTGAACTGGTCCAGCCTGGCTAGAGGGTGGCTGAGCAGGCACTTTAACTTTAGCTCTGAAAAACAAGCTATTCTGGCACGGTGCACGTCAGCATCCAGCCGCCAGTCCCTGCTGGCAGCATGGCTCACAGACGTCGGTCAAGCACTTCATTTGAGTCTGTGCTAATGTCAGAAGGACGTTCAAGAGCAAATTCGCAACCCCTTTCAATGATCCATTACGGTGAAAGATCTAGGAACGTAGAAAACCTAGAAGAAGCCCATGCTGAGCTATCTATAATAGAAGGATGCCGTTTCGGGGGTTCCAAATTTCTGGACCGTTTACGTTGAAGTGTGTGGTGTGTAGAAACATGCAACCCAACTTTCAGAAACCACAACATCATAAACTATAAACTCCGAACCTTGAGCCGTACACCTTAAACCCTAAACCCCGAACCCTAAAACCCTAAACCCTAAGCCCTAAACCCCTAAGCCTTAAACCCTAAACCCCGACCCTATACAGCCCAAACCCACATCGATCTGAGGACGTCGCTTCAATGCCTGCAGTAGCTCTGCCGCCACCTTCCCGGGCTTTTGCTGCTCCTGTCGGGCGGCTTTTGACTTAGGATTGAGGGTTTTACGGTTTTAAAGCTTGCTTGCCACCTGCATTGCTGAATTAGTGTTTAGTAAAGAGGCCTCAATAACTGGAAAAAGGCCTTTCGGCGTCCATTGCAGACTACTCATAATAGGGCACCCTGCGGAATTGGATTGCTAGTTATTCAGACGTATCTTAAAGTTGGGGCGCTGAAAAGTTGGAAGGAAAGGGGCCGACTATCAGTTGTGTTTGGAAACTACCCTACGGTTCCAGCAAAATCTAGCACCCTGTGCAGCCGGGAATTCGGGCCCAACTAGCATGGCACAGACTGTTTCATTTGAAGGCTTCGCCATAGACTCGAGGGACGCAAAGCGGCACTCTCTCGGAACCACTTCAACCGTAAACCCTTGAGCCCCACACCGTTTGGTTGCATTTCTCCTAGGGCTTCATAAGGGTTTGGGGTCTGGTTTCTTGGGGATCATTTTCGTGGACAGGGTTTTAGAGCTTCAAGGCTTTACGACTTGCGGTTATAGGTAAATTTTCAGAGCGAATTCTCCCGCTGATGACGGGGGTTTCAGCGTCACCTCCTCGTCCACAGCGGCACCCGGGGCGGCGCTGACGGAGGTGGTGGGCATAGCCTCGGCGGGCATCGAAGAGTTGCGAGTTGAGGGTCCTAGGGCCCTAGGGTTTCGGGATCAATCTAGGCTTCAGATAGAGCCTGAAGTTCAGTGCTTAATGCCCCTCAGGAACCCTCCCCGTAAGGAATCCCAAAACAACAGACCTCTGCCACACACTTTTGCAACGCTTATCATGCCCCTGTCAGACCCCTTTATGAAATCGTGTTCTAGTTCTTCAAGAGCTCATAATGGCGAGCGGCAGTACCATTGTCCTGGCCAGCTCCCCATGTCATACGACACCTCGGTGGTAGCTAGGAGTTAGGTTTTGGGGTTTAGCGCTTGGTTTAGAGTTTTGGGTCTTGGGGTCCGGTAGGCTCAACGGTTCAAAAAATAAGGTTAAGTCTTCTGGGCTTGAGGAGCTCTTTTTTCGACAAGGGCTCCGGTTTTTCTACCGGTCCTTAGTACGGTGCACTTGCTTCATTTAGCACAGTCCACATAGCCAGACGAGGGCTTGCGGGTTTATAAACACCGCTGGGGCAAGAACTTGGCACCTGGTATGGTTGTATGTGGGATACTAATCCTGAACCCTGATATCGTTGTGGTTATTTACATGTCAAATCAGGTAATTGTAAGCACCATCTAATACTTGTTAGGTCCCTGACGTACAAACACTTCTTCTTTAGTCACAGTTATACGGGATTCTGGCTCTATGGCAGTCTAAGGACCTTTAAAGAGGCAAGGCAGTGTATTCAATAGGGTGTTTCATTGCCCAAATCCGTTTTAACGCAATCCTCTGATGAAGCCACCCATCTGTTTAATTCCTCTCTGCCATCACATATGCAAAGGACGAATGTGTTTGGTCGCCAAAGCGTGGTGTCCACAGCTTAGCACTAGCACTTTGAAACCCTGAACCCTACAACTCGTATTTGACGATTGTAGGATAAGTAGGGCTCTTAGCTGTGTCTCCTAACACAGTACTTAACTTCTGGGCTCACTTGAAGTACTGATTATTGTATGTACTCCTATGTACATATACAACCCGTACTACCAACAACCGTGATGCAACAAAACCTCTTCTAGTATCTTCACGCCGAGGGACAGAAGGCCCTTGGCACAGTGCAGATAAGTGCTGACGCTGGGTGACAAGTACTTCGGCATTCCTGGCAGCCTTGGCTTCTTACTTCTCAGGAAGGCAGAAAAGCTCCCCAGGTTCAGAAATGCCGAGGGAGAGTTAACCCTAAGCCCTAAACCCCTAAATCCTAAACCGAAGCAAGAAGGAGCCACAATCTAAGGCCTGGGCATCGAGGCTTGTCCGTTTCGGGAAACCCTCCCGCCTCCAAAAAACAAAAGGCAACCCTCACAAGCCCTTGTTTAGTATGGGTTTAGGGTTTAGGTTTAGGGTTTTAGGGTGTTGCTAGACCCTAAACCCTAAACCCAAAACCCTAAACCCAAGAGTGCGGGAGACCCGAAACCCAAAGTCCACTCCTCTGTCACAATTCCAGACGAAGGCTGATTGATCGGTCTTTCAGCTTTAAGGGTTTAGGGTTAAAGGACCATGGGAAAGACAAGTCTTGGGTTATGATTATAGGGCTATGATTGCGGCATGAAGTTCGCTTAGAGTGTTTGAAGGTGCTTTGGTGTGTGGGGGCCCAGGTACTGCTTCTTCTGTTGTGCATCGCACTGATCTTGTACAAGTGGTGCAAGATGGATGCTTTTTCCTGGAGAAGCAATGCAAGTGAGGCAAGTGGGGCAAGCAGGACACCCACAATTAGTGGATCCATCAGGCGCTCGCAACGAACCTTGACGTGTTTATCCATCGTGCAATCGCATGGTCTACTCAAAACCGCTTTGCCTAGTCGTGAATCATCCTGAGCCAAACCCCAAACCCTAAGTCTAACTCAAATCACGCCTTAAGGATTGAACCCTCGGCTCCTAATTCCCAAACTCGACCCCCAAACAGCCATGTCCTGAAAAACAGAATCAATTCTCAGGAGTTGAACTTGAATTCATGGGTTTTAGGGCCTTAATGAATCGGATTTAGACGACCATTTTCTTCTTTAAACATCATAAGGAGGCCTAAGCTAAGGAATAGTATTTCAGGGCCCTGTGATTGCTAGGGGTGTTTAGGGTTTTAGGGCTCGCAGCGTCTGCGGCTTCGGGCTTCAGGGCAATACTTTCGTTGAGATTTAACGCGCAGAAATTCGGTAGACTGTAAGATCTGATCCGGGGGGGTTCATGGTTGCTTAGAGTTTAGAGTTCGGGTCCGAGGCACGGCAGGGCAAGAATAGCTGCCAAAGCTTGTAATGCCATTTTGCGGGCTTACGCGCCGTTTTAGAACTGCGCAACCCAGCACTTTCAAACAAGCGGCCAGCATCCCAGCCAAAGCTGCGAGACCTCCGGCCAAAGGAGCTGTACTCCCGGCGCCTTTTCTTTCTCCTGGACACTCTTCTCAAGCAGTGTGGCTTCTTATGAAGTACCGCACTCCGGAAGCCCAGATACGAAGTCGTCGTGACATTCAAAGGCTGAATCCTTTTCGCTTCAGTTTCTTGTGGAGTAATTACAGCGCTTTATGCATGTCTCTACAAGGTTATTCGTAGGGTGTCTGTTAGCGTTTAGTACAACAGAGCTTTGGGGTTTAGGGTTAATGTGTAAAGGTTTCGACTCACACGCTCGCACAAGCAGGCATGGATGCCGGCAACCAAGTCTCTCAGAACAACTAATCTGCTATAGAGCTTGAGGGTGTGGCGATCAAATCTGATGCGAGGGATCGATTGTCACTCACAGGTCCTTGCTGAAGTTTAAGGGCTTTTCTGGCGACGATAGGTCTGATTCCCGAAACCTCAAAACCCTACATCTCACATAGAACTCTTCTATCGAACTAACCCTCATCATAGGAAGCTGATAGAACCCTGATGGCAGAAACCCCAGAGCCGTCTAAACCCTAAGCCTCAAAGCCCTAGACACCCGGGACAGCTTCAGAGTGTGGATTTGTGGCAGGCTCTGGGCTGTTCAGGGAAGTTTAGGATTCGGGGATTCGAAAGTTTTGTAAAGGGCCCGTTCCTTAATTAATGCCCGAATACTGATTATAGTAGGTATCTCACACATAAACCCCAAAGCTCTGATCCGCAACCCTCAACGACTGAGCCACCATCGGCAATTGAGGGCTCCCAATACCGAGCCCTCAACTCCTAGTCGGTTTAGGGCTTAGGGTGAAGCCTCAACTCGTATTTTTCAAGAAAACATGACATACTAGATAGACTTCCTGTAGGTACCTTCAGGTGCAGGGTTTAGGGCTTAGGGCGTTAATAAACCCCGCAAAACACAACCAAACTCTGATTTTAAGATGCCCAGAGAGCCTAAACACTAAACCGTTATAAAGTTTAGGGTTTAGGGTTTAAGGGTTTAGGGTTTAGGGAAGACCTTAATGGTATGAAACTTCTCGCAACTCTCCCAGGCCACAGCTCCAATTTTGAGACACCTCTCCAGCTGGCGATCGAACCCTGAAACGCGAGTTTTAGAAAACAATTTAGCACACTCCGTATTTAGGGTTTAGGGCATAGCTCGCAGCTTTAGACCCCCCAAATAAAACCCTTTTTTGAACCCAGACTCTGCTGATCAGCTGGGAAATGCTGGGAAGCAGCACTGCGTGATTTCACACCAAATAAAACCCTAAAACCCTAAACTCCCTAAGCCCTAAAAACCCCTAAGCCCCAAAAACCCAAACACCCCAAACCCTAAACCCTCCCTAAACCCTCCTTTGCCCGCCCCGCCTCCGCCCCGTCGCTCAGCTCCGCGCCGGCTGCACGGAGGAGCTGCAATCCCTCGAGATCGGCGTTGCTTAAGCCTGGGGTGCTCTAGGGTTTTAGGGCTGTTTAGGGTTTAGGGTTTTGGGGTTTAGGGCCGTTTAGGGTTTCGGGTTTTGGGGGTTAGGGTTTTGGGGTTTAGGGTTTAGGGGTTTAGGGTTTAGAGGACACTGAATAATTTAGGATGACGAGTGGGGTTTTTGGTCGAAGTTTCCTTTTCCGTCAGAGATTCCTTCAAGGGTTGCTACATGGTTTCTAGTGTAGGGGCCTGATCGGAGTTGCCTACGCCATGGAGAATGTGGGGCGGCTCTAGATTCGAGGATTTTACGGTGTGGGAAATGTAGAGATGTTGTTTCGCGAGGGTATAGGCGTTCAGGGTTTTGGAACTTCGCGGTTTTGGTAGGGCAAAAAAACGCTTGGGGCTTTGGAGGTTTAGGGTTTAGGGCTAGGGGTTTTGGGGGTGTAGGGATTTGCAGAATCGGTTCACCTCGGGGCTCAAGTCGAGGTTGGAGTTACAGTTCAGGTCGTGATGTGCATAGTGTTTTTTTGGGTACTTATTATAAGGGTGCCGTACTATACTGGGGACCTACAAAGGGACCTTTTTTGGAGAACTACCCATGTGCGGAGTCAGGAGTCCAGGGCTTGGAAGCTTCGGGCGCGCTGCATCAGCTAGCTTGCGAATCATCAACGTCAAAGAGGGGCTTAGGGGGTGTTTAGGGTTTAGGGTTAAAAGGCTTGCAAATTCAAGCCGTGCTGTCAATTCGAACTGCCTCCTCCCTCCACAGACCTTCCAAAGAGAGGATGTAGGTGGCAAGGGACCTACACGCTAAAACCTAACGCCTAAACCCTAAACTTCCCAAACCCTAAACCTGAAGGCCCCAAGCGCAGATCAAACCCTGCAGCCTGGAACCTAAATCCAGCAACAACTCCGAAATGGTGGGCTTGGACCACCTTGAAGTTTCAGATTCATGGTTTAAGGTTGAGGGATGTTTTGGGGTTTGGGGGTTTCGGGTTTGAGGCCTTTGCAGAACTACTTAGTTTAAATTAATAACAGATCAGGGGGCCTAGTAAGGAAGTAGAGCTACAAATACCTCAACTGTTTATTGGAGCTATAAGTAAAGTTGCCGTGCTACAGCCCTCCTTACGAAGTCCCCTGAACTTGCCACGAGGGTTTAGGGCTCAGTAGTATCATCGTAGTAGTCGTCGTCGTAGCAATCCGGAAGCATGATTCCGCGAGGTTGCAGACGGGGAGCTGCTCCCCCTTGAAGTCAGCTTCAAGACCACCTCATGGGGTTGGGCAAGGGGTTTACGGTTTAGGGTTTGGGGTTTGGGGCTTGGGGTTCACGGTTTAGGGTTTATGGTTTAGGGTTTATGATTTAGGGTTTAGGGCCGACACAAACCCTCAAACCCTGAATTTAAAGTCTAAGCCCTCACGGCTTGGAGCTTGCAGGGTTTGGGATGGCAGGCACCCAGAAACTCAAGTCCAGCCCCTACACTCTAGGGGTTGCTTCCTAGGGCCAGAGGGCTGAACATTGCAGAGGTATATATGAGGTAGTAACACTCCTCCTTTGCTATGCTTATAGTCTAACCGTGCATTGTAATCCCAAACGCATTTCTATGTCAGTTCAGGTGTTGCAATCCGAAAACTGTACACCCTAAGAGTATCACCAACCCTTTTGCATCCAGGACTCTGTTCGCCAGCCGGCCCTGAAACCCTTAACCCTAAGTCCAAGCATTTCAACAGGATGGACTTGTGACATGGACAAGAAGACACATCCGTTGCACTGCCCGACCTTTGTCGCACCAGCCATACCCTGAGACTGAAACGAATCCTGTTTTGAAGCTCTGGGAAGATAACCAGAGCGACGGTTTAGGGTTTAGGGTTGAGGAACCCAGAGAACCCAATATACCCTAATTAAGGAATATGCCTTAGATTATAAGGGCCTTAATATTATGATTTAAAGGTATACTCCTTCATTAAGGGATATTGGATTCTCTGGGTACTAGAAACCATAAACCCATAAACCCCTAAACCCCAAACCCCTAAACCCTTAAACAAAGGGTATTAGGTTCTCTGGGAAGGACCCTTGCAAAGCCCTCCACCTCGGACTGGCCGCACCAGTGCGCCCACATGAGCGAGGACAGCCTCCCTGCGCTCTGGGCAAGCCTGGCTCCAAACCCTGGGTTTAGTTCCTTTAAAGTGTAGTGGCTTAGGGTTTAGGGTTTGGGGTTCCCAATAAGCTCTAAAACAAGATTTAGGATTAACTTAGTGGTTTAGGATTCTGGAAAAAAGCAGCGGAAGGGGTTTGGGAGTCAACAAAAAAAGGCCCTATAGGGATGAAAACAGCATTTAGTTGTTCGGGGGTCTCAGGTTTAGGGTTCTTATGACATGGATACTTCTCTAAAGTAGGGTCCCCTTTTAGGTCCCCAATATAGTACGGCACCCTTATAAAAAAAAAGGACCCTAAAAGGGACCCTAATTTAGAAAACTACCCATAGGATAAACGGCTAAGGGCTTAGGATTTTGGGGGTTTGCAGCTTAGGCTCTTCAACCAACAAGGCTTGTGAATAGGGCGGCTGAGGGTTGAGGTCTTAGTGCTTCTTAGTCTGCCGTATAGGATCTCGGGTTTTCAAACAATTTTTGTCGTTCCATGTTGAACGGTTTAAGGGTTTTGGGGTTCAGGGTTTAGGGTAACAAGACAGGAAAACAAGACTACGACACCCTAAACGCCTACAGCAAGCTACTGCTGGTGAGCCTGAGGGACATACGTATAAGAGTCAAATTAAAACACGAACGAGACCACAATGATGAGAACCATCATACTAACCTGCCTGACGACATATTCATCAATTCTCATAACCACAATACCAGCACTAGCCATTATCGCGCTGATAACTATAATCTTGAACCCTAAGCGCTACATAAACCTTCAACCTTAAACCCTAAACGGTTTTCGTAGTTGACCCAGACCCTAAGTCCAGCAGCCCGGTCTAGCCAAACACACGCTCCCCTAACCTACAGCAAGGAAAACATGCGAACTGACACCTCTAAAGAAACTGCTTGAAGTGCAAGCACATTACTAAACTGGTTACTTCGGTGTGACCGGACGCGAACTCCATGACATGCGCTCCGAAACACTCACCTCCCCAGGAAGATTTCAACGCTCATGCCCTCATGTCCCAGTTGTAAACCCTAAGTCCTTTTGAACGAGGTCTCTCTGAAGCCTCAGTCCTCAACCCCCAACCCGTCATCTGAAACCCTTAACCTTTCTATCGCACATTATATTATATATATATATACATACTCACATACACACACATACACACACAGACACACACAGACACACACACACACACACGCACACACACACAGATATATATATATACACACATTTATTTTTTTATTTATTTATTTATTTATTACGTTATGTTTTTTTGCCTAGAAGCTTTGAGTCCGCAGTCAGCATCGTGTCCACCAAGCCCTCAGTCGAGGAGTTGCTTTTGGTGCGTTTCTCAAGACTTTCTTTGAGAGCTCCTACTTAAGGGTCCCTTTTGGGGGGTTTCTAAGGGTTCCTTTAAAAAGGGCTTCTTGAAAGGCTCCTTTGAAGGGTTCCCCTAGGCGTCTGGAAGGGTTCCTTAAAAGGGTTCCTATAAGGGCTCCTTCAAGGCCTTAGGGTCCTTTACACAAGGGTTGTGTAAGGCTTCATCAAGGCTTTGTCTCAGGAAGGCTCTGGAGGTTGCACTATATGTTCGTTGAAGGGGGGGGGGGGCTTTGAAGAGGGCTCCTTTAAAGGGGACTGTTACGATTTAGTTTTGTGGGTTTGGGATTTTGGGGTGTTGGGGATCAAGAAAGGCCTGGCGCTGCAAAAGTTTACTCCGGGTTTGAAGCGTAAGCTCAGGGATTTGGGGGTTTGCAGTTCAGGGGTGAAGGGTTTAGGGTTCAGGGATTTGGGGCGTGGTTGTTTGTGTTAGGTAGGCTTAGGTGCTTCAGGCCTGTAACTTCCGTGTAGTAGCTTTAGTAGCTGTCACAACAGCCCCCTGTAGACCAAGATAAAGCTCACATTCGAGTGGAGTGACAGTCAGAAGCCGACAATGCAACAATTGCATTGCAAGGAGATTGTGTACAAGCTTAATCACAACTAATGTGAACAGTCTCTTCGCAAACGGCTGTATGAAAGTGAAGCTCGAAACTCAGAACCCCAAAGCTCAGCAACCAACTAAGCGAAGTTTTGGGAATTCTCTGTTGTTCTATATGGCCCTTGATTCATACACGTCGTAACCCATGGCAGGGACCTGTTCTTGAAAACTCCTAACTTCCCCCCAAACCCTAGAACCCCAAACCCTCGAGCCCCTAGAACCCCTTTAGGCCCTAACGCCTGCACCCTACGCCGCTAAAATGCCAGACACACCTGCAGCCTGAAGACCCCTGCAGCAAGCCCTACTGGCCTGTACCCTTTTCTTTTTTTGAGGAGGGGCTGCAGTGCAGGGTTTAGGGTTTAGGGTTTAGGGTTCATGCCCCGCCTCACGCCGAAGCTTCAGCCCGCGTGTCTGAAGACTCCAAACTCATGCGCTTTGCGCATCCAAGGCTCAGGCACAACTTGGAAAGTACACACTGGCCTGAACCCTAAACCCTTAGATGCAAGACCTTCCTGTCCTCAGAAACAGGAAACCCAACAGACTATCACCAGTAATTCGTATTACTACTAAGATTACATAGCCTTTCTGGCTTTGCAGCAACTGCCCTGAACCTCCTAAGCCCTACACATCCCTGAATCTTAGCCTAAACCCTAAACCCTAAACACGAAACCCTAAGCCCTAAGCCCCAAACCCTAAACCCTAAACCCTAAGCCCCAAGCCCTAACCCTAAACCCTAAGCCCTAAACCCATTGGAAGAAGTCCTAAGAGCCGGCCGAGAGGCCGCATCTCCCTGGAAGGCCGCAAGGTCCAGGAGATTGAATCCACGCGCATCCTCGGGTGTCTGTCGGTTTTGAGGTTCCGGGTTGAGGGTTTACCTAACCCCCAAAAAGTAGGTAACATAATGGCCCAAAACCCATAAGAAGGCTGTTATTCTACATACTTTTGGGGTCCAGGTAGGGGTTTTAGGATTTAGTTTAGGGTTTAGGGGGTGGTGCCAGGGTGACTTCATGGTTTCAAAAACCCGTTTTGAGGTACTTTAGTGCTTGTTTAACAGATTTTGGCATAGTCATTGTGTTGGGAATTCTTCGATGCAAGCTTCAAACACCTTTGATCAGCTTTTCACAAAAGCTTAAAAAGCTTTGGACATGCAGCTCAGGGTTCGATAGAGTTCCGGGTTTAGGGTTTAGGGGGGGCTTTGGAGTCTATCGAGACTTGTCCCACGGAAGAGGATTCCGTGCTACCACGTTTGACCTGCTCTGAGTCAGGAGAGCGTCAGAAACCCTACAGGGATGCATGGGGACTCCACTCAACCCTACGGCCTTCTTTGGTGCTCTCTTCCGCTCCGAACTTCAGGCTCCGTCGGAAAGGCTACTCTTGCAGAGATCAGCCGTGGAGGCCGACCAGTCGCCCAAGAGTTACACCCTTGCACAACCTCCATTATATGATATATGGGCAGTTCTCTAATACTGAAGTAGGCTCTGATTTTAGGTCCCCAACATAGTACGGCGCTCTTATAAGGAGGATCCTAAGAGGACTCTAGTGTAAAGAACCACCCATATGATGTTGCCTTATGTATATGCAGCAAACTACACGCCTTGGCATAGCAAGCCATGACATGGCATGGCATTGACTTGCATTGACTTGCAGTGCATCCAGGCATACAAGACACACGTGCAGCCCTCCATTTCCTAAACGAAGCCCCAAAACCGCAAAGACTTTGGAAGATGCTATAGAAGCCCAAATGATGAGACGGGGGCTTTGGGGCATCTTATAATATAGGTGTACTTAACGCAGCCTCTAAATAGTATTACCATGTCGTACGACCTATTTAGACTTCTGCATGACTGCAGCCCTTGAGCCCTAAACCCTCTACCCTATAAACCCTAAATACTGCAAAACCCTAAAACCCTAAACCCTAAGCCCTAAACTCCCTAAACTCCCTTTTCCACAGGCTTGAACTGAGCTCGCCCGGCCAAAACTCCCTAAACCCTAAACTGCAAAAACCCTAGACCCAAAACCCTAAAGCCCTAAACCATACCTCCGCGCTTTCGAGGGGCCGAGGCTGCAGGGTCTGCGTGCTTCGCCAAGGCAGCAGCGACCTCGGCAGCGCGCGCCGCCTCCTCGGCCTCATTGGATGGGGAGTCAGGGTTCATAGGGTTTAGGGTCTAGGGTTTATAGGGCTTATAGGGTTTATAGGGGTTATGTTTAGGGTTTAGGGTTTGGGGTTTAGGTGGGGTTTATACCCATAGGCTCCATAGTAGTTCCTTTTTGGTGTTACCTTATAAGGATCCTAGATAGAAACCCCAAAACGGAACTACTATGGAGCCTATGGGTAGGGCTTTTTTTCTGAACCGGACTGTTTCCGGCTTGGAATATAGGGTTTAGGGTTCAGGACTGAGCAGTTAGGGCTTAAGGGGCAAAGGCCTTGGTTCCTACGGAGAGATATCTTTTTTCGGTGGAACAAGTCGTTCTTTAACTTTAAACTCTGAACGTCAAGCCCGCTCTAAAACACCAGTGGACACTCGCAGCGAATTGCTAGCTTGTTAAGAAAAAGCGGTTCCAAATCACAAAATTAATCTCCGGTGTGAGCGGGCCCTTGAACGAAGTATCTGCTTTGAGCAGTGCAGACCTATCATAGTGTCTTAGGCACACTGAGAGTGAGAATGATGATGGTCATGACGATGACGACGATGACGATGACGATGACGATGGAGATGGTCATGGTTAAGAACATGACGGTAAACACGGTGGTAAACACATTAAGTGGCGATGCTAATTATGAGGAGAAAAGTCATGACGGTTCAGTAGTGAAAACTGCCAATAAATCGTGATGACGAAGGTTGCCTTGCCAATGTTGGCAGTGATACGACGATGGTGGCTGCAGGTGCTGTGATGAGAATGATGTTACTGATGATCGTGAGGGGGATGATGATGAGGAGGTGGTGGTGGTCGATACGGCTTGCTAATGGTGGTGGATACAGTATTGTCGTAACAATGATGGCTCCGGAAACTTGCGATGCAACTGCTGCTGTGGAGATGTGCCTGCAGTCATAGTGGCCGTGTCGAGACCAGGGAGCCTGAAACCGACACCGAAAGCAAACCCATAAAGTTTTTCAAGCACTAACTAAACAAGCCCTACGTCATAAGATTCGAAAGCGGAAAGATCGCGAGACCCCTTCAACGCCTGAACACGAAGTGTTCATACAGCTGCGTCTACACAATGAAGCCACATCTGCAATTTGCTTTACAGGCCTGGATGGTTTGCCCTGTATCTCCTTCATGGCACCCGTCGAAAGAAGCTTTAAGTTTCAGCTCTGAGTGAACACCTTCAATGTCCTTTTGAACAACCCTGCAAAGCCTGAACCCCTAAATCCCAAGCCCTAAGCCCCTATATACATTCCCAAACCCGTGTATCACCCTAAACCCAAAAGGGTCCTCTGCAGCAGCGCCCAGCGCAGCATAGAGCTGTGGCTTCACAGCCATGCGAAGTGTTGTAGACATCAGATCCTTCGCTCGGCCGTCGACAGAGTGGTTTTGGGGTTTAGGTTGAGGGTTGAGGTGGGGCTTAGGGGTTGGGGGTGAGATTATGAGTTTATAAAAATTAACAGCTGCAGGGATGTGTGTGGTCGTTGTTTCGGTGTCATCTGATTGTTGGTGGTGGAGTTAGGTTCAAGGCTTGGGGTTCAGGAATCTACTGCACCCAGAGCCCCGCTTAAACTCCCAAGCCTGGACTGTAACGGTTAAGGTTTAAGATTTCGGTTTTGGGTATAACACGCTAGAATCAAGCAGAAATGCCGCTTGATGGCTAGACGACGTTCAGGTGCGTAGTATATATGGGTTGACAGTCTGCTGTACCTGACGTAATCCATCACCACGTCCAGATGTGAATCAACACTTTCCGACATATGCGGCTGCGAATAGCTGATACAGCAAGCGCTAGCTGCCAGCACCTCGTGGCATGCTAGCTACACGTCTGCGGTTGCTGCATACTGTAGATGAGGTGATCCTTTCCAAAAAGCGATATACCAACAAATACTAGCTCATGCCGCAGACTGCAGCATAGCATAAACTACGTTTCTTATCCAAGAGCCTGGAATCACACTGCTGGGACTCAGGGCTCTTTGAAACATGCCTGGGGGGGGGGGGGGGGGAAACTGCGGTCATGAATTTGGGCTGCGTGAATCATTACCAACTTGTAGTTGCTCAGTTACTCCCTTGTTCCTGATTATATAGTTGTACAAAAAAATGACCTTAAAGCCGTACTTTATTTTGAATTGCTCTTCCCGAATCCGAGACGGTAGCAATTCACGGCTTCGGGTTGCAACAATCTGTTTTTTTCGGGTAGCTCCAGGGATTGGGCCGCAGAAGGCCCTCCGTTCGGGATTCGGGTGGTCTAGGCCCTAACCTAAACCCTGAAGAATCTACCTTTGTAGGGTTCCTTATTATGATTTATTTATATAAGTCCTTAAAAAGTTAGGTTATTTGG